>JAKSZT010054202.1:12760836-12859642 GCA_026826555.1 Tolypeutes matacus
CTCCCCTCCCCTTCCCTTCCCCTAACCCCTTCCCCTCCCCTCTCCTTTTCTGTTCTTTCCTTTCCTTTTCTTTATTTTTGTCTTCTCTTCTTCTCTCAGTCATGGAAACTATAAGAAAGGAATTGCTTTAGCAAATACCATTCTGTGCTGAAATTAGCCTTGTTTATGAACAAATTCTGTCTCTAGGGGTTTTCTGAATTGTGACCCCAGGCTGCCTACTAAACGGAGCTGTGTAATGTTCGATTTGTATAGCACTGATACTTAGATTAAAAATGTTTTCTTTCTTTTTTTAAGTTTGGAACCAGGTCACATTTACTTAGCTACTGAAGTAGTCTCAAGGTGGTATCGCTTGGAGTTGAAATATAATCAAACATACATTATACCGGGGGCTTATGCAGTCTGTTTGATATATACGTTACACTACAAGGAAATACATAGTTTGTAGGTTGACATTTAATTCCTGTTTGATCCTGCACCTAGAATGGTAGAGAAATTATAAAGTTCAAATTGACCTCAAATATCCTGAATGTAAGTTACTCAGCAGTCAGTAGACAGTTTCAAAATGCCATATTCTAAAACAAAGCAGGAATTTGGGATCACCTGACGTCATCAGCAGTGCCGCTCAGGTCTGCCTGTGGATCTGCCCATTCTGGAGGAATTAGAGAACAAGGTGTGCTGCTGTGATTGGGTTTTTGGAAATTGGGGTGCTTCTGAGTCATGGTCTGTAATTGTGCCTGCCTTCCAATAAACGACCTTCAGTTGACCCAGCAACAAGGTCTCTGTCAATTTACTGCAAAACTGTGTCCTCAGTGGCTTGGTAAGAATGTCCGGTGTAGACCTATGAGTGACTGTCCTGCTGGAAACCTTAGTTGGATGCAATCCTATTGCACTTTCAGAAACGTCACTGGATCTCTCTCCATTGTCTGCACATGGAGTCAGAAAGTGTGATAATTTCCCTCCTCTTCTGATTATAGTCAACGCTAGAAATCCATAGTCATGGCCTAACCTTGCCAGGCAGATACGCTGGTATTTGCCATCATTCTGTCATTCTGAGATCCGCACTTATATCTGTGAGATGCTAGGGCAAGCTGCAAATTCTCCAAATCTCAATGTCTTCATATACAAAATGGGGATGATGAAACTTCCTAGAATTATGGTGATACGTGCTCTAAATACATCACGCGGATGATACTTCACACACTGTAAATGCACGGGGACGTGGCAGTGCTAGACGAATGGTGAAGCTGAACAAACCTCTCCGTTCCTTACGGTTAGCCTTTGGTTGAGAACACTGAGTAACCTCCAGTTAGATTAGAGTCTTAGGCCTTCTTGCTTAAAGCCATTGGAAAGGAATGTGAAGATTCATGGGACAGAAGTCAGGAGAAGAGCCCTCGCCATTCCCTACCTCAGCCATGTAGTCAAATACCTCAGTTCCTCAATTCCTCCTTCTATGAAATGGGGCAGACGTTTACCGCTCTCACAGAGGTGACATTTTCACGGAAAGTGAAGCTTACTGTGCACAAAGATGTATGAGACACCGTTTTTCCCACCTCCTGTTTGTGACATCAGGCCCATATCATGCAAGGGTGCGTGAGTCTCCCTCCAAATACCGTCAAGGGGGTCGCATTCCCCGTGGGGAATAATCTGGCCTGTCGAGGACCTCATCAGATGGTCTCTGTCACTTTAGTACAGGGGTTTTTATCCTTTTTTGTTCCACGAACCCTTTTACCAGTCAGGTGAAATTGAATACTACTGTAATTTATTTATTGCCTACATTCATAAGTGAAGGAAATGCTAGATTTCAGTTAGAGGTCAGAGAAAATAAAGATAGTAAATTGATTTCTTTCCATTCAAGCTCACGGACCCCCTGAAATGCTTTAGTAGAAAGTACTTTTGAGAAAATCCCAGCACTCACTGCCACTATACCTGAGATTTTGGGGTACCCAAAATACAAAGCAAAGACAAGAGCTAAGATAATTCATTTCATGCTGTAATGCAAATGAAATAATTGTTCTCTGGGTGCCATGTTGCTTACTATAATCCCACAGATATTATCCCTGGCCTTCAAGCCATGTGTAGTAGAAAGAGCACTTTCTACTTTGTACCTTGGAGTCATTAAAATGCGAACAATAATTGCAACAGCAAGTGACGATTATTGAGCAGTTAAGGTTATGCCAGGTACTGGGCAGGGCACTTGACAAGCACTGGTTTATTTAATCCTTATAATGACCACATGAGGTAGGTACTGTCTTTTCTGAGGCATGAAGTAGAAGTGAAAGGCAAAGCTGACTTGACCCCAAAGCTTGGGTTCTTCACCATCGCAGCTGGCTGCTTCCTCCCCGGGGTTCAAGCTCCTGCCTGCTGCCTTACGGGCTCCCTCTCTACTCCCCTATCTGTTCCTTAAGTCACAAAGCCCATCAGGGACCTTTTCTTTGGAACCTCATTGTCCTTATTTGTATTGTGGGACGATGAATTATCATACTCTCCTGCCTGCGTCCCACAATTATTGTCTAAGAACTTTGCAAATGTGTGAAACTAATTGTAAATCAATGTGAAAAGTTACAATTTTTTTAAAGATTCGTATTTCTTTTTTTTTTTTTTTTTTTTACCAGGAGGTCCTGGGGATTTAACCCGGGTCCCTCCACATGGGAGATGGATGCCCAACCACTTGAGCCACATCCACCCCCACCCCCCGTTATTTCTTTTTATTAAAAATTTGTAAAAGCCTTCTGGAAGGGGTCCAAGTTGATCTACCTTATCGTGAATTCTCCTTTATGTTTAGCAGGTTCTAGTGCATCATATCAGAGAGGGTACTCATGGATGTGAGAGATGAGCCTAAGAGCTGTGTGAGAGCTAAATGAGAAAGCCCTGCACCATAGGAGAAATACTATTAGATTTTTAGCAAAACAGTGCTGACTCTGTCTAACCTTACTTCCTGAAGTCTGTAGCAAAGGACATCATTCATGGAAGACTGAAGTAACCTCTTCCCAATTCCCTCTATGAACTTCACCAGAAGGAAGTGTTATTGCATGTCTGTTTGAAGGCCACTGGGATTTAAACAATTCACATATTCACAGTGGGTTTTAGGAGATGCCTTTGGTGCCCCTGCCCTATTTCTGAGGCTTTCTCTGGCTGCTAATCTGTATGCATCACATGCCATAACTGCTGGGACATTCATTGTCTTCATCTGAGATGAGCACTCAACCAGTGACTGGAGAGAAGTGGTATATAAATACCCCAGCTCCCTCATCCCTTCGGTGGACAGACCGAAGCATGTTCTAGATGGTTCTGAGTCTGAGGTGAAACTCCAGGTGCCCATGGTGGTAACTAGTTTGCTAACCCACTTTTAGTGGTCTTTCTCTGTCTCATGCCCTCACTCCTCAACCTCCTTTCCTAGGATCACCTCTCCAATAAGTAGTTACTTGCACATGAGTTCTTGTCGCAGGGTCTGCTTCTCAGGAAGCCTAAGCCAATTCAACATTCTCATGATGAGCAAGTACAGAAATAATAATGTACCCGAGAAACTAAAGCAGTATCATTCAAAATTAAATAGTTTCTCTTTGTGTCCTTTCGCTGATACCTTGGCTATGTTGGGAATAGCAAAAGGGACCTTATAAACCTGAGAACAGTTTCCTTCCTGTGAAACTGGCACTTCCATAGGTCATGAGATATTTTCACTTTCAACTAACACAAGACCAGGCAAGAATCACCTGACAGTAAATCAAATTACAATTCACTGGCTAGAACAAGTAATTAAATATAAGGGGTAATGGGAAAAGGAGAGAGGCACCATCCCAAATCCCCCTCTCACCTCTCAAGGACACCTATTTGCCTTTGAATCACTTCTGCTTCAATTAACATTGATTGAGCCTGCCTAAAGTGCCTGGCTCTTGTCAAATCCCATTACAGCAAACTCCAAGATATTATCTGTTCACAAACCTTCATTGTACAGGGACCTTTCTGTGGGCAGATTGAGTATTGTGTGGAGTAGCTAACACATTGATCTGGGCTGTCAGAGAAGAGACTTGCATGGCAGTTTTGTAAACGGGATTTCATCTTTGCCATTATGATCAACTCAAACCAATTCTCTGAGTTCAAGTTATGATGTTCTGAAAAGCAAGTCAGACGGACCCAACTATCGCTTTTAAAGAAAAATGTTGAAAATGTCAACCCCATAAAGTAAGAAAATGTGATTGAATCTTTGTTACAGACATCAGGCGCCCGATTTGCTTTTCTGTTGCAGGGAGGAGACACAAAAGGAAACGTGTTCCCTCTACTAGGTGCGCAATAAACAATTTGATGTTTATTTCGGTGGAGGTGTAAATGGAATTATAGCATGTGTCAAAGACTTGTGTTTCTCTCTCTCTTTTTTTCTTCCTCATTCTCCGCTGAGATCTAGAAGTTGGGGGCTAAGTTTTACACACCTTCATTTTCATACGCGGCCGAGGTCAGTGCTTTCTTCATGTTAGATGTCTACTTTACTCAAAAATAATTTTAATTTAAGCCAACAGAACTTGTTGGGAATTGGGAGAGGGAAGGAGAAATCAAAGCCCCATCCTTGGATGCACGCTCTGATATTGAGAGGCAAGATTCCTATTAGGAAAAATCAGAAAAGAACGTTGTTCTTTAATGTCCAAGGACCTTTTGTGTAGGGAAAACACTATGATTGGTACCTTTTTAATGCTCACATTTTTAATCTTATCAATTATTAAATTTTTCTAAACATTCAAATGCTACTTTTGCCACTAATCTAAACATACTTTATGAATCCCTTGACCATAAATATTTAAGTGCTTATTACAAGTTTAATTAGACAAATTCTCCTAAATATTTCAGTAAAATCTCTACCAATTTCATTTAAAAGTTTCACAAATAAGCATGTAATGTATTATACCTACACTTTTACTATTAAAGAGTATTGATACAATGAGTTCATGTCATCATTTATAAATTTCTTTGATGCCTTCCATGTTTTGTATACTCCTCATTTTTTATACTTTCCTAGGGTTACCATAATCTTGCCAGATTGAAAAGAAAAATAATACAGTCTCAGACCAGCTGAGTTTAAAGATTCTCAGTTATCAACCACTTGAGTTTTGGTTGACACATGGGATCTTTCTAGATCTCTTCAATCAGTCCTGGGCTAATGTTTTCTGGTCTGAGTGTTCCCTTAGGGTCAAGGTTCAGTAGCTATGTCAGTGGGTTGTTAGAAGCCCTTACTTTAAACTTGGTGCTCCCAGGACATCAAATCTTTGCCCCAGGCAGTGAATCTTTACTTCTTAATGCATAGGCTTCTCAGCATTATTGATAAAGCACCCAGCAGGTTCTGGGGTGAGTCTGGGCAGCATTTTCTCTTCTTGGGACCCTTGGCTCATGCATCAGCTTCCCCCCTCCTACTGAACTCTTACTGGCTATTATGTGCAACCATAGATGCTGATCATGCTTTTGGTCTACCAAGAAAAATCTCCAAAATTTTCTTGAAGTATTTGTCTTAAAACTCACTGTAGTTCTTTTTTTCCCCACTTACAGAGAAAGTCATAAATATATTAAAGTATATATCAAATAAAAGAATCAGTCTATGTCATCTCTATAACCTTCTTTATTAAAATATTTTTAAAAAATAAACATGCCTTTCTTTTTGTTTTTCAATTACATCTTTGTATACCTTAGACATTTTAATCATTGAGTATCAGTATGGACTCACTACATTTCACAGACATCAGTTATTCCAATTAGCTATTCTTACTCTTGTCGCAGTATGGCCAGTGGGTACTCCTTTAAACTATCTCCCTTGTCTTCTCAGCATTACTCCTGAGACATGTTTGAAAGCCTCTTGCATAAAGGCGACATAATGTTCCATACCCATATTGATTTTTCTCTGCCATTAGCTAAGATTTTAGTCCCCGAGAAGCCCTAATTCCTATTAGTAGAGAATAGCATCAGGATCGCATATCAAGCTTATTCGCATGAATGTGGTGATAAAAAATAACACCACCTTTGGCCATTTTAATGGAAGTGCTGAAAAAAATATGTATTTTTAAGATCATAAGTTTCCGTGGCATTTTCTAATATTAGAATGTTAATGTTATCTGTTCTACATTTTGACTTAATATTAAATTTTAAAAGTTTATTTTCCTACACTATACTTTCTTGGATTATTAAACTGTAATCATACTTCTTTCTAATTTATTAGCTTTATATGTTCTATTGATCACCATTCTGTTATCACTTTATTGCCAAATAGAAGACAGGATCCAAGTGGAGATAGCTATGGAATTCAGTGGAAAGAGCTTCACTTTTCTCTTCTGTAAAATGTATGCTCAGATGAGGCTTAAATTTAGCTTTTGTCCTGTGGCCATGGGATGCTCCTTGGAATTTTTGCCATTGGTTTAAGACAGTGGTTCTCAATCTTTTGTGAGCATCAGAATCACTGGGAGGGCTTGTGAAACCCTAGATTGCTGGACCCCACCCTCAGAGTTTCTTATCACTAGTTCTGGGGTGAAGTCTGAGAATTTACATTTTCCAAATTCCAGAAGTTCCAAGTGGGGCCAATGCTGCTGGTAGTGAGAACGCACTTGAGGACAACTAGTCTAAGGAGTATAAAATAAGGTTTGTTAGGGAGGTAGGAAAAGCCTTTGATGTCTTATAACTTTGGAGCTATTAATCCCTGAAGATTAAGTAAGAAAAGGTAGAAATAACAACTTCTAGAAAGACAAATCCTTGGCTTGTAAGAATTAGAATCTTCACTGTGAATCTTCTACCATCCAACCTGGATCACCTTTTACTTATAGGTTCCACTCATTTCTGGCTGTGGATCTCATTCAGAAACTGAAGTGTAGAGAAGTATAAAAACTTGAATTTAAAAATAAATTAAATTTCATAATTCATGTAGAATTTTTTTTTTTTTTTTTTACCATAAATGAACAATAATGAAATTTCTTCCAAAAAATTCTTCGGAGGGGGAAATATTTCACACCAAGAAAGTAATTTCATGTCTTTAAACCCAGATCCTAAATCTTGACTTCGTTTTAGGGTCAAAGTGTACACCTTGCTTCCCTTTACCTGGCATCTGTTACAGCAGGAAGTCTATCCTCCCAAGTGTTTAACCAAGTGCCAAGTATGCTGTCACTGGAAGATGAATAATAAGCAGCCACAAGAAGTGAATGTTGTGGGTAGCATTAATAAGACATCTGCATTCTTGCAGGAAGAATCATGCTGGAAGATAAATAGATGCATTTACTTATGCTATTGTCAGGCACTTGAACTTCTGACACAAGAGCAGGTGCTCAGTCTATTTTGGAACCACCTGACAAAACTCCTTTGTTTTCTTGTTCTTCTGTCTGCTCCCTAAATGTAGACGCTCTTCAAGATTCTGTCTTTTCTCTTTGTTCCTTGATCTATTTTTCTATCAGTGAACTCTTCTCTGCACTTTACATTATTATTGCTAGAGAGGATGATTCTGTGATCCAATCTCCCCCCAAAATTGAACGCTCATTTCCCAATGCCTGTAGAACATGTCTCTCTGGATTTCCTTCAGGCAACTCAAACCACCTGCCTGTAGCAGAACTCAGCACCTCCTATTCCCAACCCAGCTTCTCCTTATTTCTCCTTTTCCCTGTATATCAGCCACATTATTTACTCCACAAAAATCTCCCTTTTTTTATCATCCCAGACACCCATAAGGTTCATCCTGCAGTATGTCTCTTTGACGTTGATATCTTCATTTCATCTTCTGACAAAACTGTATTTTAGGCATCTGATGCTGCCGTTCAAATTATTGTTATAGCCTTTTATCATTTCTCTCTCCCCTGAAATCCATCTTAAATATTTTTTGCAACACAAATTTTCCTAAAGATCATGTTACTGATCATGTCATTGCCATGGTTTAGAATCTTTCATGTCTCTCCAGTATTTAATAAGATACATTCAAACTCTTTATCCTGCCATTCCAGATTTTGTGGTATAGAGGCACAACTTAACTTGTTAAAATCTTGTGAACTTTCTCACTCCATTGGTTTAATAGTAATCTCTAAACATGCTGTAGAATTTAATCTTTTGTTTTTGTTATTCATTTTTCTTCATGTCATCTTCTCCCTTTTTTTTACCCATTCCAACCCAACACACTTTTAAAAGATGCATAAGAAATGTTATTTTCCTGCAGAATATTGTGATTCATCCCAACCAATATTACCTTTTCTTCTATTTAATGTCTGTAATATTCTATGGAGGCTTCACCTTCTAACTTATACCTAGACGTGATGGTTGTGTTGTGGAATTATTTGTTGACAAACCCTACTATACATCTTTATGAAAAATATGCAAACGGATACTCCTGGCAAACAAAAAATGTTTATAATCCATGAAACATTTGAGAACCCTCTATGCGTCACCTTAGGTCCAGGCTGTCACAGAGCTTATGTTCTAGAGATGAGACAAAGAAGTAAGCCCATATAGATTGTGCTTTGTGCTAATAAGGAAAGAAAGCAAGGCAATGTTAAAGAAAGTTGTGGGTGCAAGAAGTATGTAGTTAGAGGGCTTCTTTGAGAAGGTGACATTAAAACTAATATCTGAAGTATGAAATAAAGTCAGCCAGACAGATCTGGGGAAAGTGTTCCAAACTGAGGAATAGCACATGAAAGTCCATGAGGCAAGAATGAGCTTGGCATGTCTGGTGGGACTGGAGTAAAGCCAGTAAATGTGAGTTCAGTGAAATGAAGGTGGAGGACAAGGTAGAGTTGGATCGTATAAGGCCTTGCAGGCTATGGCAAAGAATTTTGATTTTATTCTAAGCATGATGAATAACTTTAAAGCATGTCTGCCAAAGGGATGCCATTGCAAAGTACCAGAAATCTATTGGATTTTATAAAGGGTATTTATTTGGGGTAAAAGCTTGCAGTTACAAGGCCCTAAAGAGTCCAACTCAAGCTTGCTTTTTCACCAAAGTTAGTTGTCACGTGTTGAAGCAAGATGGTCACTGACCTCTCCCTGTTCTCTCCTTCCTGGGCTTCCTCTTCCTTTTAAGGATCTGTGGGCCCAGCTTCTTCTTGATCTCATCTGTAGGCTGGCATAGGGCTTGTCTCTCAGGGCTTCCTCTCTCTGAGCTGCAAACTATCAGGTGAATGGTTCATCTCTCTCTGGGGCCCCAGGATCAAAAATGACAGCGCTCTCTCTCTTCCCATGTGTCCTCTCGAGTGAGTGTCCATTTATATCAGCCCAAGTGTGCGGGGACTAAACCTGAGTCATGCCTTACTGACATGGTCAAATCAAAGCCCTAATCTTAACAGGTTATTTAATCAAGGGCCCCTCAATTAAATCCAATATAAACACAAAAGGTATCACACCCAGAAAAATAGATTAGCTTACAAATATAATCTTTCTCTTTTTGGGATTCATAAATAATTTAAAACTGTCACAAAGCAGGATAATGCTCTGTGGAAAATGGGACTATTGTGGTCCAAGAGAAGAATTAAGCAGACTAAGATGTTGACTCCAAAGTCTTATTTGGAAAGTCTAGTCAGGTGAGCTGGGCTGGACCATATTTGAGGCTCAAATATTCCTTTTGCTCTGTGGTCTAGATTGAGAAGAAGTCAAGTCACTTCCTTGGCCTCTTTCCACATAGACCACAACTTTGCCTTGGTACTCGATATCTTATGAATCCTATGACAAGAAAAGGCAGGAAAAAAAGAAACTTAAAGAAACTACTCAAAGGAAACTAAGGGCCATTTTACTTCACCAGTGACATAAGAAAAATTTCAAAAGAGGGAAATTCTAAAAAGAGGAAATTCAGAGTCCAGCCTGTGTGAACCTTACAGTTTTTTTTAAACTTCTTTGCTCATGAAACTGTATCTTCCATGACTACAGCCAAGCTCGATGCTCTAGTAAGAAGGGCAAATAGTGGTGTTGGCCTATATCCCATGTCAGCATCTTGTCTCAAAGATGGATGAAGCAAAAGGGGTCTTAAGCCCTTCACAGGGACACTCAATTTCTTATTTTCTTTCTAGGCTGGCATGTATACAATAGGCACACAATATATATTTGCTAAACTGAGTCAAGTATTTTGTAAGTCACTGACCTTAATCAGAGTCTCAGAGGTAGCCACACCCCAGAGTTTTTGCACCATTAGTAGAATTTTCTTCCTACTTTCTTTTCTGCTGATCCCAGCACAGTCTACCTTTATTTATTTATTTATTGTTTCCCTGCATAGCAAGACCCTGTTGTGTAACTTACTAGAGTGATCTCTTTGTAAAATAGTTAAGACATAAATATTACTTGTGGGGGGCTTCTCTGATCATTGTAGAGTTCACTTCTTTACCTTTTCAGACATTATTTGTTCCGAGTTTCATGACTTCTGGGTCTTTCTATTTGACTAATCAAATAAGATTATTGTTTTGTTAATGAATAGCAATAACTTAATATATCATCTTTCCCAGACTAAAAAAAAAGTTTCAGCCATCATGGCCTTGAAATAAGGCACAGTTAATGGATCACAATATTATTTAATCACATTCTGGTTCCTGTGATAGATACAGAGATGAATGGGAAATAGTCTATGACTAAACTCAGGTCTCAGTCGAAACTCCAATGGAATCTAAGGGAAGGTGTTATAGATTGAATCATGTCCTCTGCAAAGACATGTTCAAGTCCTAACCCCTGGTCCTGTGGATGTGAAACCATTTGTAAATAGGATCTTTAAAGATGTTATTAGTTAAGATGGGGCCAACTTGAATCAGTTTGGCCTTAATCCAATATGCCTGGAGTCCTTGTAAGCAGAGGAAATTTGGACACGGTAATTAGGAGACAGACTGGGAGAAAGGTCACCATGTGACAGAGAGAGATTGAGTTATGGATTGTGGGCAAGCCACCACCAGAATGCTACAGACGTCAGTGTAAGCATGATCCTGCCGCCATCTTGGTTTTGGACTTCTAGCCTCTAAAACAGCAAGACAATCAATTCCTGTCGTTGAAGTCAGCTGGTCGGTGGGACTTTGTTACAGCAGCCCTAGAAATCTAAGGTAGAAGAAATTTTAAGGACGATCATCCAAAGCTTAAATTCCCTCTTTAGAGTTGCTAGGAACTGGTAATCCCATTTCGCTTGGAAATCCTGAGATAGTGAACTCATTGCCACCCATGGCAATCAGTATCACCTCTGGAGAGCTCATCCTTATAATCAGGTGAAAATCTGTGTCTTATGGCTTTACCATTGGATCCTAGTTCTGACACAGGAGATTCAAACTCACCTGCTGAGAGAGGCTTGGCAGGTAATGCCCACAAGTAGAGCAATTCAGGTATTCAAATTAAAAAGCTCAAGTATTGTAATAAATGACATCTGGCATATGGCCTTGGCATAGTGAAGACAATAGGGATGGAGAGGACCATGTATACTGGAGAGCATGCCAGGTTTCAGGCTATCGTACATTGTTTCTTTGGAGAAATATGGGTACAATGTGGTCAGATCTGGCTTGTTTATTTTTTCCCCAAGGAAACCAGAATTTGAAGTTGTTTTTTTTTAACAAATCAATTTTATTAATACATATTAATAAAGCATAAATTCATCCAAAGTATACAATCAATGGTATTCAGTATAATCACATAGTTGTGCATTCATCTCTTCAGTCACTTTTAGAATATTTTCATTATTCCAGTAATAATAAAAACAAGAAACCAAAATCAACCAACTCAGCAAAACTCATCACTTCTCAATCTCTCTATGCTTCCACTGCCTTATATAGTTGCTATTCTGTTTCCTTCTCTGTAGTATAATTGTATTTTGTAAAAACAGTCTTATATATGCAATATCGCCCATATTCATATTTTACATGAGGTTTCACTGTGTTATTCGGACCTGTGTTTCCTTTTTTTCAGGTTTCCTTGAAGTAATATACATGCCCTTAGACTTACCTTTTCAACCACTCTCATACCCATATAATAGCTCTGCTAGTCACAAACACCATGATGTGCTCTTGCCATTTCCATTCATTTCCAAAGATTTATAAATATCCTTTTAACCAATTCTGTGCAGATCAAACTTCAGCTTTCTATTCTCTACCCTCATTCTGTTTTCTGGGTATTAATTCCATGAATTTACATAATATATTTAGTTCATAATAGTGCAATCAAATAGTATTTGTCCTTTTGTGTCTGGCTTGCTTCAGTCAACATAATGTCCTCCAGGTTCATCCATGTTGTCATATGCTTCATGACTTCATTTCTTCTTACTGCTGCATAATATTCCATCGTGTGTATTCACCACAAGATTTTTTATCCATTCCTCGGTTGATGGACACATGGGTTGTTTCCAATTTTGACAATCATGAATAATGCCACTATGAACATTCATGTGCAGATGTCTATTCGTGTCACTGCTATTAGTTCATCTGGGTATATACCTAGTAATGGATTTGCCAGATCACATGACAAGTCTATATTCTACTTCCTTAGGAACTGCCAAACAGTGCTCCATAGTGGCTGTACCATTCTACATTCCCACCAACAGTGGATAATCATTCCTATCTCTCCATATCCTCTCTAACATTTACAGTTTTCCAACTTTTTAATAGTGGCCAGTCTAATAGATATGATGATATCTCTGTAGTTTTGATTTGCTCTTCCCTAATTGCTAGTGATGCTGAACATTTTTTCATGTGTTTATTTTTATGTGGCCTTTCCTGATTTTTAAATTGGCAACCAATTCTATGAGCCAACACTCTTGAGAGCCAAACAATACATCTATAGCTAACTTTACTCTAAGGGCCATTAATTTGCAACATTTATTCTAAGCCCCATATCTGTAAAGAAGAAATCCAAATACTCTTTCACTTGAGAATCCATTGGTATTTGAAAACAGCCATCACCACCACCTTCCCCACAATTTCTTCCTCATTTTAAGCAACAATTCAGCCCATATAAGATGAGATTCTTGACCTAATCAATAAACACTTGCCATTAAATAACTATTTGGGTGATATGAGATGAAAAAGCTCAAGAGCAGTGCTTGGAAAGCATTTTGCCAAAATTTGTTGCTTACCTATATAACAAGTCATTCTTCCAGAAGATTATCAAGGCACTAATATGAATCCAAATCTTATTGGGTGGTGAAGATTTCCCATTGATTGGGAAAATATTTGGAGAAAGGTGTCTTTTATGTTTCCTCAGATCACCCTGCCAATTCTATCTACTTATGACTTTAATGAGATAAATTTTTGGTCCAGTTTCTGCCTCTTAGAGTAGGTGATCAATAAATGTTTATCCCTGTACTGATTTTCAGTATTTTCCTGCCCTTCCAAGTCTATCCTCTGACATTATCTTCTCTGATTTGTGACACGGAAGCCTGATTTCTGTAGACCCCAACACCCAGTCTACCCTACCAGGTAACTTCAGGTAGAGTTTGGCCAGGGGGAAGCACCAGCAACAGATGAAAAAGAGAAAGGAGAGAGAGGTCAATCTGTTTCTTCCATGTTCCCTTTGAATCCCAATCTCTGGCAGTAGCTTTGTCTCTATGGTTCTTGCTTCCACCAGAGAGACACAGTGCCATGACTCCGCCTCTCACAGAGCTTCTAGAAGGCTAATTTTATCCTCTTGCATCTTTTTTTTTTTTTTTTTTCTCCTCTAGGGAAGGTAATGGCTTCAAAATCCCTTTTTTTTTTCCCTTAACCTTGCCTACAACTACCCCTGCCTCTTGATTGAAATGTTGGGGTGAATTCTTTATTCTGTAGGCCTTTGCCAGATATACTCTACTTTCCTTTCTCCTTAGTTCAAATAATGCCATCTCTACATTTCTGTTTATATATCCATAATGGTAGGAACTTGTCTCTAAAGAAAGGTGTTTAAATATGTGGTTAGGAGCATTCACTCAGATTTTTTGTTTCACTGTCTTGGTGAGTGTAGGATCTTCTCAGATAAGTCACTCTCCACAGAGGCATGCTTCAAATTAGTAACAACACGCCATTGGGCCATGGAGTGCAAGAACACATTAATGAGTATCCAGGGCTGGCCTGCACACTCAGACACAGCCTCTTAACATTTTCAATCCAGAAGCCTCAGCCTTTCCTAGTGTCTGAACCAGATCTGACCTCCTGGAGTGTATCAGAAGCTTCATTCTCACCAGCAGGATAGACCCAGAATTAGTCTTACTTTTCTGATCTCTGTATCTTGTGAACTTGAGGAGAGCCTTGAGCCCCAAAGATTCCCATCAAACCCAACCTTTAGTATAAATTCTCTTACATTCTCAGTTCATGTCTGGAGACCTTCACTGTCATATCCACTTCCCAGAACCATGGCACTGCCATCCTTTCTGATCTCAAGGGCACATGATTGGGTGGATTCTGATTCAAGTGTTTCCTAGCACTAGAATTTGGTCCTCTGCCTACCCACCATCTTTGTCCCCTTTGCTTAGGCCACATCCGATCTTTTCTCTCTTCCCTTCCCTTTGTGCCCTCTCATTATGGTTCCGGCACGGCTTGGGGAAGAGCCTGAATTAGCTATGACCTGTAATATAACATTTTGCAAACAAAAAATTTTATGAGTGTTAAATGTCAAGGACCAATAAACATAGCACTACAGCCAGCCCTGCATCTGCAATATCCACTAATTGGGAGAGGATGAGTAGACATTTTATGATTAGAAATTTTGAACACCTCCCAGTAAAATCCATTTTCAGAAGAATATAGGTTGAAAAACTACCACTCATAATTTTTATATGGTCTTATCTTTAAAGCACTTTCTCAGTACTAATTCTTCCATTATACTTTGAAAGTATGTATCATTAGCAAAGTTGTGTGCTAGATGGGGTTATTTTTAAAACAAATTAGTATAGTGAGTAAGCATTCTGTTTTTAACATCATATTTAAATTGGATTTTGGGACATAATTTTATACTACAGAATCAAGGCAATTAAAGTTTTACTCATTGGGTTAGGTTGGAAAATGTTGTAATATAGATATTTTATAATGCTATAGCCAATGGAAATTTCTTTTCTGTTGTACCTTCCAACAGAGTGGCTTCCTAGAGCAGTGGCTCTCAAGTAGTAGTGATCTTACCTCCCAGGGGACATCTGAAAATATCTGGGGACAATATTGATTGTTGTGACTGGGAGTATGCTACTTGTATCCAGTAGATAGAGGTCAGGGATGCTGCTAAACATCCTATAACGAACAACAAAGACTCAGTCCATCCAAAATGTTAGTAATGCTGAGGCTGAGAAACCCTTCCCCAGAGAGCTGGAGGTTCTTATTTGTCAATTTTGACCCACTAGCACCATCTGATGAGGGCTAGCAACTTAGGAACTTCAGTTCATTTCAACATAAGGAATTTTTCACTTGGAATTTTCTTCAGTCAATTAAGTACTTACTATGAACATGGCACTGCCTCCACAGTAGAATGGAGAACTGAGGTGTTCTTCAAGATATTTCTATCAAAATGCATGCAGGAATAGGCAAGGAAATTTGAAGCCAAAACTGCTTGTAACTGTCTTTCCTTCTAACTGAAGTGAAGGAGTGGCTGATGGTAGCATAATTCTTATCATTGGAAAAGGAAATATCTATACTGCTTTCTTAAATTTACAGTGGCACACTGGAGAGAGCAATGGGTGAGCATGCTTACTCCGGGATTCCAAGTATATTGGTGTTTGCCATCTCAGAAGGAGTAGGGCCCTCTTTTTCCCACTGGTTATATGAATCCCCCCAAATGAACTCTAGTTAATCTTATTTGAGTAACGTGTTCAACCCTGGATCAATCACTGTGTCTTGGGGCTGGCGTACTCCTATCGGCCACCTGGGGACATGTGCTCACTCTTTCGGCTGTGGAGTCAGGACCAACTGATTGGCTGGCCCATCAGGTATGGGAGAGATTGTTCCTGAAAGAGAAAGTCACTGAAGATAAAAAAATGAATGGATGTCCACTGACAACAAATGAATCTCAGATAACTTTATGATGATTTTCATGCAATGATTTCATTAGATCAGAAAATTCTGGTCTTAGTATGTTTAGTGTGGTACAGCTAAATACAACTGCACAAAAACATATATTCCTTCTCCTGAGAGAGCCCCCTATATGGGAAAGCTTTTTCCCTTTCATGTTTCAATCAATGATTCTTAATATTCACTGTGCATTAGAATCACCAACAGATGCTGGACCCTATTCCAGAATATTCTAATTCAATTAATCTGGGGTGGGGGGGTGGAGGCCTAGTCATTGGAATTTATATATATATATACATATATACATACATACACATATATATATATATATACATATACATACACATATGTATATATATATGTGTGTGTGTACACACACACATATGTGTATGTATTCTTATTACTTTGGCATTAAGCTGTGGTGTCTCAGGACTCCTATATTAAAATACCAATGCTTCCAAAAGAGGTAAAGACATTTAGTCACTAGCACTTTATGTGAATTTGGGCATGTTTTCCATTGCAACGAGTACATAAGTATAGTGGTGGCCAGATGAGAATAGAACAGAAGACAAGTAAATGTTGAGAGGGTGGAGTGTGAAGATAGCTTTGGAGGGTGTTTATGCCCCAGTGTTCTGATCAGCCTCTCATCTTATGTCCTAGTTCTTAAAACAGGGCTTCTGCCATGAGCCCTCTCCCTGAGCTCCAGTTAAGATATCCTGTCTAAACACCAATTCTCCTTCAGCATTGAAGTCCTGCTTTGTTCTTGCAAGTTCTATAAACTTTTATAACAGATCCTGAGTGATTAGTAAATATCAGTGATGAATAAATAAATATAAAATCAGTAACAAATATTAATAAATATAACAAACACAAATACAAAATAATATCAGATTAATACTAATCACTGTGCTTTATGTTTATTTTAATTTATTGAAGATATAAGGTTAAAACTTCATGTTTGCCTTCTCTGGAGGTAGATATTAGGATAGAGTTTCTAAGGGATATTTATAAGAGACCAAGATCTGTGAAAAGACGTAGAAGGAAGCAGAATTGGGAGCAGGGAGATGTGGAGCTGCAGTGCAGACCACACGTGGCCTGGGCCAAGCCTGAGAGGAGCTCTTGAGTGGCTTTTGGTCATCAGGATCAATACAGAAGGACTGAAATGGATGGGCCTTTATACCCCAGCCTTCTCCATTCACCAAATGGAGGTGATCCCCAAAAAAGTGTTGCCTTGGGCAAGGCAGATCTTTGCAGCTAAAGCAGACATTGAAGGAGCTGACAGTTGGAGTTCTGTGCCAACTGTACCCTCTGCAACAATTCTTTCTTTAATGGGGGATATGGGCAGCACATCTCCATTTCTACCATGGTTTGGCATTGTAACCATATGCTGCATAACAAACAATGATGAAATCTCAGTGGTTTATAACAATAAATATATATTTTTATGCATCCGCAGTATAGCTTAGAGTTGGCTGGTATGGGCCAGGCTCAGCTGGGTGACTCTGCTGATCTTGGCTGGGCTCACTCATGCATCGAGTAGCTCGGGCATCATTCAGTCTGGTCCAGGCGTGGCTGGGTGACTCTGCTGATCTTGGCTGGGCTTACTCATGTGTCTGTGGGTAGACTGTTTATCAGCTGAGCTAGGCTGAATTTGACTGGGAACCCTGCTCCATATGCCTCTTCTTGTTATCCAGGAACAAGCAGACCAGCTCAGGCATGTTCTACTCATGGCAATGGCAGAGGTACAAGAGAAAAATGGAGGTCTAGGCTTGGCATGGCACATTGACAGTTTTGCCTTGTTCTATCGGTCAAAGAAAATTATAAGGATGACTCCAAAGTTAAGCAGAGGGAAATATACTATGACCTGTTTGTGAGAAGAACTGCAAAGCAAATGGCAAAGGGCATGAATATAGGATGGCGTGAAGATCTAGAGCCAGCAACTCAATCTACTACACATACCAATTATTTAATCAATTAATTTTTTTCATTTTTATATGTTTACCTTTAGTCCCTGTCCATATATTTATCTTCCACATAGTTACAATAGTATTATAGACTTTTACATTATACATTTTTATATAATATTATTCCAAGAGTAATGTTTTTCATTTTCCTTTAATTTCCTCTTCCCCTCCTCCCCCTATCTTAGGCGACAAGCTTTATATATATCCCTCAAAAATTATTTGAAGGCTTTTGAAAATACACAAACACATATACACTCAAAAATACTCTTTCACATGTTAGGAGATGTCATTGAAAAAAAGTGAATACTATATATATTTCTCTGCAACTTGCTTTTATTTTATACCAATATATTACTGGAATCCCTTTAGGTCAATGTATATAAATTATCACATTTGTCTTAATATCTGCAAAATAGTTCATATTATTGCTCTACTACAGTTTATTCAGCTCTTATTTTAAAAGTTGAACATCCAGGCTATTTCATTTTTTTAGACTTTTTTTTATATTGAAGTTTATCATTCATATACAAACATACATAAACAATAAGTGTATAGTATAAGTTGTGAACTTATAGTATAAGTTACACAACAAACATGCATATCATCATACAGGGCTCCCATACATCACCCCACCACTAACACCTTGCATTGTTGTCAAACAATTGTTACAAACTATGAAAGAGCATCATCCAAACATTACTACTAACTATAGTCAATATCTTACATTTGGTGTATTTTTTCCCCCAACCTACCTGGTTAATGGCACCCTGTATTAGTATTATACACTTGTTATAGTTCATGAGAGAATGTTCTCATGTTTGTTCAGTTAACCACAGTCCATCTTCCACCACAGGATTCGCTGTGTTATACAGTCCCATCAGAGTGTACGCCCTGTGCCTCTCATATTCATCACAGAGTTGTGCTGTCATCTCCTCAGTCAATTTTAGAACATTCAGGCTCTTTCTAGTTTTCTGACTCTACAGAACATTGTGCAATAAAAGTACCTGAATGGGAATAGGAATGTAGCATAAAGGAAATCCAAAAGGCCAATAATCATTAGACAATATGTTCAAATTCACTAGTAGGGAACTGTAAATCAGAGAAACAGCTTTCAGTGTCACACATTGAATTAGTAAAAATTAAAAAGAATGTGGATACCAAGTGTTGAGAAAGATGCACGGAAATTGGCATTCCCATATACTATCGCTGGAATGTGAATTGGCATAGCCATTTCCAAAATAAATATATACTTGCCTAAAAATAAATATAAACATGCCTTTTGAGCAGCAATATTACTTTGCTATCCTCTATAAATAAAGCATGAGGATGTAAAAATCAGTGGATTTTAAGTGGCTATTTATGGGCCACTTAAAAAAAAAAAGTTAGATACTTGTAATTCACACTCAGTTTTAAGAAATAAGACAGAGAATTCCCTTGTACACTTAGCTGGGCTTTCCCAATGGTAACGTGTTATAAAACTCTAGTACAATTTCACAACCAGGATACTGACAATAATACAACCCACTGGTAGTACTCAGATTTCCTCGGTTTTACTTGTATTTGTGTGTGTGCGTGTATGTGTGTGAGTATAGTAAGTTCTATACTATTTTGTCAACTGTGTAGGTTCATGTAGATTCATCCAAGTTGTATGTAGTAATAGTTTTTTCTTTTTTATTGCTGAATGGTATTCCATAGTATGTATGTAACAGTTTGTTCATTCACCTGTCAAAGGGCATATGGACTGCACAGTTTTGGGCTATTACAAGTTAAACTGAGATGAAAATTCATGTACAGGTTTTTTGCATGACCAAAGCTTTTCATTTTTCTAGGATAAATGCCCAGGAGTGTAATTGCTGTGTTTTATTGTAGTTGCAAGTTTCATTTTACTTGCATTGTTCTGCCAAACAATTTTACAGACTGGCTGTACCATTTTATACCAGCAAATGTTTGGATTTCTCCATACCCTCAGCAGCATTTGTCAATATTTTTATTTTAAACATTCAGAAAGATGTGAAGTGATATTTCATTGTGATTTTAATTTGCATTTCCCCAATGGCTAATGATGTTGAATATCTTTTCATGTGCTTGCCATCCAAATATCCTCTTTGGAGGAATATCTATCCATGTCTTTTGCCCATTTCCTAATTGAATTTTTTTACTATTGAGTTTTGAAAGTTCTGTATACATTCTAGATACAAATTTTTGCCAGATATATGGTTTGCAAATACTTTCTCCCATTGTATAGCTTGTCTTTTCCTCCTTTTCACATAGCCTTTCACAGATACAAGGATTTTTTATTTTCATGAGATCCAATTTCTCAGTGTTTCCTTTTATGGATTATGCTTTTGGGGTTTTCTAAGAATTATATTCTTAAACCTAGATTCTGGACATTTTTTCAGATGTTTTCTAAAAGCTTTATAGTTTTACGTTTGTCTATGATCCATTTTGAATTAAGTTTTGTATAAGGTGTGAGATTAGGTCAAGTTTCTGTTTTTGTTTTGGCCTAGAATGGCCAATTTCTGTTTCTGTTTTTGTTTTTGTTTGTTTGTTTTTGTTTTGGCCTAGAATGGCCAATTGTTTCATTGTTCCATCTCTTGAAAATACTCTCCTACCTCCATTGAATTGTTTTGTATCTTTATCAAAAATAAGTTAAATCTATTTTTGTGGGTCAATTTCTGAGTCATTTCTACTGTTCCATTGATCTCACTAACACCACACTACCTTAATTACTATAACTGTATATTAAACCTTAGTATTTGGTAGAGTAATTCCTCCAAGTTTACTCTTCTTTGTCAAGATTTTTAGCTATTATAGGGCCTATGCCTTTCCATATAAGTTTTAGGATAAACTTGTCTATATCTACGAAAGAAACTTGCTGGGATTTTTATAGATCAATTGGGTCTCTCAATCTATTAACATGGCATATTTTTCCAATTATTTAGATCTTCATCAGCATTTCTTTCATCAACATTTTTCAGTTTTCAGCATACAGATTCTATGTACGTGTTATTAAGAATATATCTAAATACTTTATTTTCTTCAGAACTATTGTACATGTTACATTTTTTATTTTAGTTTCTGCATGTAGTTGATTTTTGTGTCCTGATCTAATATCTTGTAAACTTGCTAAACTCATTTATTAGTTCTAGGAGCTTTTTGTAGATTCCTTGGCATTTTCTATTTAAGCAATCATGTCATCTGCAAATAGAGGTATTTTTTTTCTTCCTTTCTAATCTGTGTCCTTTTTTTTTTCTTTTTCTTATCTTATTATAGTAGCTAGAGCTTTCAATACAAGGTTGAATATGACTGGTGAAAATATTAGGGAGAAAGCATTCAATCTTTTATTATTAAGTATGGTATTGGCTATAGGTTTTCTGTAATGCTCTTTATCAAGTTGAGTTAATACCCCTCTATTCTTAGCCTGCTAGGTTGGAGTTTGTCACATCTCTTACTGTATCAATTGATATGGCCATATAAATTTTCTCTTTTCGACATTTGGTATGGTGGATTACATTGTTTTATTTTCAAATGTTGAATCAATCAATACTGCTTGGTCATAATGTATAATTCTTTTTATACATTGTTAGGTCTTGCTTGCTAATATTTTGTTAAAGATGTTTATGTATAAACCTGGATTCCAGTTTTCTCACATCTCCCAATGATTTCCTTATGGGCATTTTATCCTCCATTATTAAATCCAGTTTAGGATCATGTATTTCATTTAATTGTCACTGTCTCTTTAGTCTCTCTCTCTATCTCTATTTCTCCTTTTAACTGTGGAACCATATATAGAGATAACTTTCCCATCTCAGTCACTTCTAAGCATACAATTCATGGGCCTAATCCCATTTACAATGTAGTGCTACCATCGCCACCATCCATTAATAAAACTTTTCATCACCCTCAACAAAACTGTAAAGCCATTCAGTGATCGCCCATTGCCCCTCCCCTAACCTTTGGTGTCCTCAAATCTACTTTCTGTCTTTATGAATTTGCTTATTCTAGATATTTCATATTAGTAGAATCATACAATATTTGTCCTTTTTTTTTTTTTTTTTTAAGATTTTATTTATTTATTCATTTATCCCCCCCTTGCTGCTTGTGCTCGCTGGGTCAGCTAACCACGCCGTGCGGGCGGGCCTGCCTTCACCAGGAGGCCCCGGGAACCGAACCCAGGGCCTCCCATATGGTAAACGGGAGCCCTACTGATTGAGCCACAGCCGCTTCCCTGTCCTTTTGTTTTTGACTTATTTCACCATGATGTCTTCAAGTTTCACCCATATAGCAGATATCAGAACTTTGTTCCTTTTTATGGAATAATATTTCACTGTGTGTATGTACAACATTTTGTTTATCCATTCATCTGTTGAAGGATATTTGGGTTGCTCCGATCTTTTGGCAATTGTGAATAATGCTGTTATGAGCATTGATTTACAAATATCTCACCGAGTTCCTGCTTTCAATTCTTTCAGGTATAGACCTACAAGTGATTCCACACTTACATATGCTGGTCCATATGTAGTTCTATGTTTAACCGTTTGAGGAACCACCAAATTTTTTCCACAGGAGTGCCGTTTTACATTACTACCAACAATGTCTTAAGATTCCTATTTTTCCATATCCTCATCAGCAGTTGTATTTTGTTTTTGTTTGTTTGTTTGGTTGGTTGGTTGGTTTTGTTTTACTTTAAATATCCATTCTTGTGGATGTGAGATAGGATGTCATTGTGGTTTTGATTTGTATCTCCCTAATGATTATTTGGGAAAATTTAAATTACAAATTCAATTTCTTTCTTGATTATAAGTCTATTAATATTGTTTATTTAATCTTGATTGAATTTTGGTAGTTTGTGGTTTTCAAGGAATTGGTCCATTTCTTCTAAATTGTTGAATTTATGAGTGTAAAGTTGCTCATAGTATTCTGTGATTATCTTTTCTAAGGCAGTAAAATCTGTAGTGATAGCCCCTGTTTCATTCCTGTTATTGGTGACTTGCATCTTCTCTCCTTTTTCTTTCTGTCACTCTTACCACAGATTTATCAGTTTTGTTGATTTTTTTCCAAAGAACTAGTTTTTTGATTCATTGGCTTTATTGTTATTCTATTTTCAATCATTGATTTCTGCTATTTCTTTGTTATATCCTTTTTCTGCTTGCTTAGGGTTTATTTTACATTTCTTTTACTAATTTCTTGAGGTAGAAACTTAGATTATTTATTTGAGAACTTTTCTCACCTCTTTTTTATTGAGATATAGTCATGTACTATTCAGTTCATCCAAAGTGTATATTCAATGGGTTTGGGCATAATCACAGAGGTGTGCATTCATCACCACAGTCAATAGTAGAACATTTTTCATTGCTCCAAAAAGAAATTCACTCCTAGCTCTTAGCAGTTACCTTTCAGTCCCTTTATCCATCCCCTGCCATACATATCTGCTAATCTAATTCCATCTCCATAAGCATATTTATATTTACATTTTAAATAAATTTGATAATTGGATTTTCCATTTCTGCAGAAGAGGCTGTTGGAATTTTTATTGGGATTGCATTGAATCTGTAAATCAGTTTGGGTAGAATTGATATATTAAAGATATATTTAGTTTTCCAGTCCATGAACATGGAGCATCATTGATGCTCTGTCTAGATGGTCTATCCACTGATGACAGTGGTGTATTGAAGTGTCCAAGTATTATTGTAGAGTTGTCTATTGCCCATTTTATTAATATATAATGTCTTTCTTTGTCTGTTATAACAGTTTTACAATTAAAATCCGCTTTGTCTGATATTGATGTAGCTACTCCAGCTCTTTTTTTTTTTGGTTAATATTTGTGTGGAATATCATTTTTCATCCTTTCACTTTCAGCCTTTTTGTGTCCTTGCATCTAAAGTCAGTCTTTTGTAGATAGCATATAGATGGCTAATATTTTTTTTAACCATTTTGCCAGGCTGCATCTTTGGATTGGGGAGTTCAATCCATTAGCATTCAATGTTACTTCTGTGAAGGCATTACTTACTTTGACCATTTTATCCGTTAGCTGTCCTATGTCATATCTTAATAGTGTCTTTCTTTTTACCCTTTTAGTTGTTCTTACTAATAATCTTCATTTCTATACTCTTCTCCAAGTCTCTCTCTTCTGTCTTTTCTCTTCAGCCTGCAGCATTCCCTTTAGTGTCTCTTGTAAATTTGGTCTCTTAGTGATATACTATCTCAGTTTTTGTTTACCTGTGAAGACTTTAAACTCACCCTCATTTTTGAAGCACAGTTTTTGCTGGATTAAGAATTGTCTTTCATTATCTTTAGTATATCATATCAGTGCCTTCCCACCTCCATGGTTTCTGATGAGAAATAAGCACTTATTCATATTGAGCATCCCTTGTAAGTGATGAATTGCTTTTCTCTTTCTGCTTTCAGAATTTTCTTTTTATCTCTTGCATTTGACATAATGAATAGTATCTCAGTGTAGGTCTTTTTGGACTTATTCTGTTTAGATTACATTGTTCTTGGATATTAATATTTTTGTCTTTCATGATTGGGAAATTTTCAGCCATTATTTCCTCAAATATTCATTTTGTCCCTTTCCCATTCTCTCCTTCTTCTGAGATGCTCATATTGCATATGCTTGTGAATTTCATGCTGTCTTTCAATGAGCTGAGACCTTGTTCAATTTTTTTCCATTCTTTTCTGTCTGTTCTCCTGTCTTTTAAAGTTCAGACACTCTGTCTTCTAATTCACCTGTTGTCCATTCTTCTGCCATTTCAAATCTGCTGTTTTAGGTCTCTAATTTTTTTTTAGGTACCGGGGCTGGGGATTGAACCTCAGACCTCATGTGGGAAGCCAGCGCTCAACCATTGAGCCACATTGGCTCTCCTGCATTGGTTTCTTTGTTTGTTTTGCTTGCTGTTTGTTTTTGTTTTGTCAGGAAGCACCAGGAACCAAACCCAGGTCCTCCCAGGTGGGAGGCGGGCACTCAACTGCTCGAGCCACATTCGCTTCCCTCTAATGTATTTTTAATCTTATCCCTTGTGTCTTTCATTCCCATAAAATCTTTTACTTTCATTTGCAAGCCTTCAAATTCTTCTTTATGCTCATCTGCTGTCTTCTTAATGTCCTTTATCTCTTTAGCCATATTTACCTTCAACTCCTTGAATTGATATAGGAGATTTGCATGAATATCATTGATTAGTTGTTTTAAATCCTATGTCTTGTCAGGATTTTTAATTTTCCTGTGGCTGGGCCATATATTCCTGTTTTAGTATGGTGTTGATGTCTAAGCATCTGATTATGTTGGTGAGTTTACTCAGATAGTCAATTTCTTTCTCTTGTCTAGGATTTCACTGTTGATTGGTTCTTTGATTTTTGGATCATCTTATTCTAAATCTTTAAAACTGCCCTGTTTAAATGATCAGAATAGGTCCAGGGGCCCTCTAATGGAGCATAAACCAGATCCAAGGGGGCCTGAGGATAGGGACAGGAGAAACTCTAAAATCTTTTTTTTCCTTCATTTTCCCAGCCTACCAGCAGATGGCAATCTTTGGTGAACCTTTCCAAGTTGGAGTTTCTTCTAACCTCCTCCAGTTGGTGTTTCCAGGCTGGCTAGAGCCAGGATTCAAAGCTGGGCCTTGCTGTTTAAACTCAGCGAAAGGAAACTGCACTCTGCCTTCTGCTTCCCCCTCCCTCTTCCCAGGGAGGAAAACATTTGCTCCCCATTAGTCATCAGCAGTCAGCCATAGGTTATACTGAGGATACTCACATTGAGGGTGGGGGGTGGGCGCCATTGTCTGCCGCCAGAGCATCTCACAGTTTTCATTTTTTTGTCATTCTTTCCCACTCCCTCCTGGATGATACATGGCCTTCCCTTGGTCTGCAGGTCCTAAAAGAAGCTGCTTTGGACAACTTCTGCCCTTTCTCAGTGGTTTTTGTAAGAGAGGTGAGCCCTGCTGACTTACCCTGATGCCAGCGTCCCAGAACTTCCTCCTTTCCTCACTTCTGATCTAAACATTTAGTGGTGTAAATCTCCCTCTCAGTACTACTTTACATGTGTCTCATAAATTTTGATATGGTGTGCTTTTCTTTTTATTTAGTTCTATATATCTTTTAATTTCTTCTGAGACTTCCTCTTTGACTCGTGTATTATTTAAGAAGTGTGTTTAATGTTCTTGTGCTTTGAGATTTTTCTGTTTTCTTTCTCTTATTGATTTCTAGTTGGATTCAGTTATTGTCAAAGAATAGTCTCTGTGTGACTTCACTTCTTTTAAGCTTGTTGAGGTTTGTTTTATGGCCTGTTTTCATGAATTTAGCTGATACACTTGGAAAAAATGTGTAGTTTATTTTGTTTGGGTTGAGTGCTCTACATATGTCAATTGAATCCTGTTGGTTGATTGTGCTGCTCAAATACTCTATATCCTTTCTGTTTTTCTGTCTAACATTTCTATTATTTGCTGAGAGGTGGTGTAGGACCACTTTACCAGGTTAAAAACTGCATACATGAACACACATACAAATGTTTGCACACAACTTCAGTAAGTTTCTAGATTTTCTGTTGCTCTTATAGGAGTTTCTAGGTAAAGAACCTCTGATTGTGTTGTGAGTAACAGAGATTTTCTGACCAAGTCCAGAAATAGTTCAGTAAATATGAGGGGAAAGAATATTTCACAGAGAGCTGATGAGATGATGTTTACAGTTTGTATCTTATACTTCATACTTTTGTCCATAATTGGGCATGGCTCCTTTAATATTTATTACTAATAAAAGCATAAGGCTCCCCATGAATTGTAATAAGGGATTGTGGTCATCTTAAAGGGAATAAACATCACTCTGACCATACTGATATTATTTAGGAGCCACAGGTGACAATCCAACTGTCAATCATATTCTGATGTAAATGGTACAAAATATCTGCTCAGGATCTTGGTACGAATGAATCCATTGAGGCTAATAATTGTCAGATGGACCAACGGATCATTTAGTAAGTGTCAAAGATGAAGCCTGCATCTATTAGGTATTGCTGATTAACAAACCACTCCAAAACTTAGGGTCTTAAAAGAACATTTATTACTGCTTACAAGTTGAAGGTCGGCTTGATGGTTCTTCTGGCTCAGTGAAGCTAATTCATGTGTCTGTGGTAAGAGGCCTAGTGGATAGAAAGCTCTGCTGCTATGGGTTGGGATTTCTCACATTATGGGTGGGGACTGGTCATTTATATTGTCCTGGGCTAGGACAAGAGGGCTCTTTTCCCTGTGGTGACTCATCTTTCAATGAGCTAACTCAAGTTTACTCTAAGACAGTGGTGGTTTTCTGAGATTGACAGTGCAAATGTGAAAAGCCTTGGGGCCTAGGCTCAGAACTGAAACACTGTCACTCCTGCCATATTCTGTTGGTCAAAGTAGATCACAAGACCAGCCCAGATTGCAGGAGGGCTGAAACATACTGGAAGAACCGCCAAGTCACTTTGCATTGCCAGAGAATACAGCACGGACATTAATTGACCCATTAATGCAATCAATCTATAAAAAGCCTGTTTGCAATTACTTTTGCCCAGCTTCCTTAAGGTTGTGTACTTGGAAGTAATTTGGTTTTCAATTACTTAAGCCTGCTTTAAAAAGCTTTCTGCTGGTTAAAAATGATAAAGAACTTTCTGAAGCTTTGCTATGTATCTTAAGTAAATTGGATGCTATTTTCTTTACTGTATGCAATTTTTTGTCATAAGACTAAGTCTATGAGAGAGAGAGAAGAAATAACAGCCTTTGTATTGTAAATTCCAGATGCTTCTTAAGGATTTCCAGGGCACTCACAATAGACAACTGTTTATTTTGCTGGGCATAACAGACTTTCCTTGTTCTTTCAAGGCAATCCTGCAAAAGCAGTAGCTCTGTTGGAAGGCATTAAAATTATTATTCAGCACCCCTAGAACCCTTTATGTTTACAAAGTGCTTTGCAATCTTCTTTATTCTTTATTTTTCTATTTAGTAGCTTGGCCTTTTTACTCCTGTTTTATAGCAAAGCAATGGTGGTTGAACTCTTTCCCTACCATCATCCCTTAAATATCACCATAGAGCCAGCTGCTCTTTGAGAGGTATTGGGATAAAGAAAGCGTAGAGACTTTCTGGTTGGTTTCTCCAGAAAACAAAGTTCTGGAAACTCTGAAATGTTCTTTGGAAATTCCCATTTCAATATTTTGTCAGCGTGGCTGATAAGTCCTTCTTTATGTACAGTCATCATTTTTTGCCATGTAACCCATTTCTTCTTTTTCAGTCGTAAAAGGGTATAGAAAGCAATACGTCAGCATCCTTTTAAACATCATTAACAGAATAGATATTGTCATAGGGTAGGGCTCTCATTGAAAAATTTTTCTAAAATTTTTGGATATTTCTAGAGGTAGTTCTTTAATTCAAAATCAACCTGAAAGGCAGGGCGAAACAGTGTATAGAGGGCAAATAAATCAGGTTTAAAAACTAGTGTTCATTCAGGTCGTTACGAAATAAATTGAATACCATCCATGTACCATGTACTGTAGGAGGCCTTGAGGTAATAAATAGGAAGCATTCCCTGCCCTCAAGAGCTCATATTCTAGCCCAGAAAAATAGAGCCATAAACTACTATATCTGTCACAAGTAAACAGATGGATTACTTTACATTCTGTCATCCATGTTGTAACAGAGTTTTAAACTAAACACTTCTAGGACAGAGGAGGGTTTTAGATATTCTGAACTATTTGGATTTGCCATCTGCTGTGGTTAGATATGTCTTGGGTCCTCTTTGCATAGTGCCACTGTCTGTTCCTTCAACAAAAATTATCTGTTGAATTCTAGTGCCTCTAGTTTAGAATACTAAATGTGTGAGGTTTTCCCACAGTTAAGAATGAAATTATTCACAATGTTTATAAAATAATCTCTCATACTATATTAAGAGCAATGGAAGAGCATACTTTAGAGAAATGACTTGCCAAGGGTTTGAGAATTCCTAATTTGGGTTTCCACCAATAAAAGAAAATGGATAACTTGGCAATAACAGGGATGAATTGGACAGTTGAGGGTGGAGATTTTGCCTTATTTGGATCATTGAGACTGGAGTGAAGTTTCAGATGGAGAAGTTTGATAAATGACTCAGCTCTCCCATTAAGTTTATGTGAAAGGCTTGCCACTAATGCGGTACTTGAAACAGTAAAATTCGTACGTAAGCAGAGAGTAGATCAAATCATTAATCAAATTCAGTAACCGTGCACTGTACCCTACACATAATGTGTTACGAGAACATCAAGCAGAGATGACCTTTGACCATTCTCAAATTATCTCTTTTGTCAAACAAAGGGAAAAACTTGTAGAGGAAACTTTGTCTGATTAGATGAATTCAAGTAGGGAGAAGGAGCCACTCAAACACAGCGTCTTCATCATTTAACAGAGAAATGTACTACTTGGGATGCTTTATGAAATCGTGTTCACTGATCATCTTGGCTCTGCTACCTGGGAGGAGGAAGTTCAGAACCTGGCATTGAAGTATGTGTCAATGGAGACGCTAGTTTGGATGTGTCTCAGACCCTATTTGATTCTCAGGTATAGGATCCATATGAAAAGCAGCCTCTGGCTTCCACATGTTTGAAATTACAAGTTAGATTACCTGGGAGATTAGATATTGGCATATCCCTGAGGCATTTCAGGGCTCAAATTTGCAGGCCTATTCTAGAGAAATAAGCTCAATTTCTGAGTGTATTAGCCAGGGTATGTTAGGTAATGCTACTGGAGCAACCATCTTCCAATGATTTTCTTGCCTCCCTTTGGTCAAGTTGGAAATCAGGAATAGTGGCTTTTCTGGGGTTATCCTTCTAATCCTCTGAATTTAGTTAACATGCAAAAATAACATTGAGTTTAATTGAAAAAAAAATATTGTTTTCATTCTAACTCCCACTTTGGCAATCTCAGCACTGGAGATAGGAAGGTACTTCTGGTTCCCTTCCAAAAGAGAGGGCATGTTCCTTTGGAACATTTTTCCACTCTCATATTTTAACCGAATGAGTTTAGGAAATAAAAAACAAATCTTTCATTTTTTGCATAATAATGAAGGAGGATCTTGCAGCTTCTCCTACGAAAAGTTAAAAATAAAATTATGGGAGAAATACATATAAGCAAACCATGTGACCATAGAAAAATGACTTGTTGCAAGTACTATCCATCAGCTCAGAAATTGCTAGGATGAATTTTGTTTTTTCATCACTCAGTAATAATACTTAGAAACTCTGAGTGTTTTAGCTATATTGTAGTGCTATTTTGGCCTGGAGCAGTTGATGAAAACCATGAAGTTAGCTAGATTTCTGCCAACTGGAACAACTGAAACTTGTTTGCTTATCAAGTTATCAAATTGAAGATCTCATTCCCCACCCTCAAAACCTTGGTGAACTTGTGCTACAACGAGGTGATGTTAAAGTAGAATTTCTCAAACTTGGCAATATTCACATTTTTGGCCACACAATTCTTTGTTGTAGGAGCTGTTGTGTAAATATAGGATATTTGGCAGCATCCCTTAACTCTACCCACTAAATGCCAGTAGCTCCACCTCCGCCCCAGTTTAGCAACCATAAATGTTTCCAGGCATTGGCACATTTCCCCTGGGTGGAAAAATCCCCCAGGACTGAGAACCAGGGGATATTGCACTGAGCTGAAAGGATCTGATATTTAGCCTATTGAAATTTTATATTTTTGATGAGATTTTCATTGAGAGAGAATAATTAGAATTTTTAATTATGGCTAGAAGCAGGCAAGTTTCTTTTTAAAATACATTTAATTTCCTAACTCCATATAAGTATCCTTTGCAGAGATGGTCATAGAATTCATGAAATGTCACATCTGCGAAGGACATGAGAAGTCATCTATTATAACCGCGTTTTTGACAGATGAAGAAACTTGAGGCCCAGGGAGATAACTTATCCGGGTTAGAGGCAGCCCATTGCTACTAGGAACACCTGATAAATAATGCTGTCTTTCAAATGCACTTTGAAAGAATGCTTAGACTTCATGCTTTTCTCTGTTGTGTGATTTTTCTGCTGATGCAGTTTCTACAGAAACAGGGCAACAGTGCACTGGAATCATACGACACCACTGTTAGAGAGGCTCAGGAAAAGAAGTAGGGGAAACCAAGGGGGTTGTCATCAAACGTCTCCTATTGCAGCCACTGTACCTGGATCCAGGAACAGGGGTCCCAGTGCTGCCCCTCCCTGCCACTGGGCTTTGAGTTCATCTGCCCCATGCAGGTTTTTCTAAGCAAGCAGGGCTGTGGGTTATTAGGGCTGCTTCCAATGACCTGCTTAGCAGACACTACACTATTTGCACTCTGTGCACATTAATGCTCTGAGTTGGAGTACTGTAGTGTGCACCTGAGAGAAAATGGAGCCCAAGACCCAAAGGGAGGAACGAACCAGAAAGAAAAAAATAAATCTAACATCTTAGAGGTAAATACATGCTTGATATATTCACTGTGCAGGTAGTAACACAGAACCATAGAATTTAAGAAATGGAAGGGACCCATGATAGCATTTGGATCGGGGAGGGCAATTGCATGGCATTCGTGTCCCCACTTCCCCTTTCCGTGCCATGACAGACATTATTAACCAATCACGACACCATTGGTGGATGCTGACTCATTATCATTCTCCAGACAGCACTCCAGAAAGCCACTACTGATTGATTTGCGTTGACAAGTAAATTTATCTGTAATTTAGACAGTTTTCGCCTTTGAGAGACTCCTTCTGGGCTTAATTTTTTAAAGGTAATTACCTAACCTCAAGCAACTAGTCATTTAAAGTATTAGGGGCTATTATATTTTCTGGCTCCCTGGTGTTTTCTCTTTCTTTCTTTTTTCCACCAGGCTGGGCGGTTATACTGGCAGCTCTGTAGGGCACAGATTGCGGTCTCCAGTGAGAAAACGTATGATGAAAGGAATGACCAATGCCAAGTACCAGCTTAGGGCCACCCAGGAGGTGTGTGGTTACAGATCAGGCTGACCTTGTTGACACCAGAGGATGGGGAATGACCAGGTCCCAAGGAACCCAGTGGTCCATGGTAACTCTGCAGCCACCTTACCAGCTCTAGGGAAGGGGTGGAGTTTCCAAATCTGAGGACGGCACTGAGCATTGGGCAATCAGGGCAGAGCAGACGCCTCCTCTTCTGTTCAAGTGGAGCTCTTTCTTGGAAAGCAACAGAGACTTCCTTGAAGTGCCTTGCATAACAGAGGAGTCAGATTTGCAAGGGCATCCCAAAGCAGCCATATAACCAAGACTCAGAAAGAAGAGGATGCAGAGAGTTCTGGTTCCCTGGCAATGCTAGGGACCTTCTCAGGAGGTTTTAGGAGCCTGTACTGACATGGATGAACCTCTCTCAACACGGGAGCCCCTTGCACGGTCGTTTCTGTCTATTCTGCCACCACCTATTTCCCTTCTTTCTCGCTGTTCTGAAAAACATTTCTTTGCCCCATTTCTTTAACTTGATTATAGTTTCTGTTCCTCTCTTAGCCTACTTTGCCAGAATTCCCCTCAGGTCTTACTTATTAAACCTCTCTCCATATTTCCTTTTGTCTTCAGGTTAACTACTTCATTCTCTCAGAATGTTCTGGTTTGAAGTTTGAAGAAAAGGAATCTGATTGGTCTGGCTGTTCTTTTTATTATTATTATTATTTTTCATTTTTACTGGGAGGTCCCGGGGATCGAACCCAGGTCCCTCCATATGGGAGACGGATGCCCAACCATTTGAGCCACATCCATCCTCGAGTCTGGCTGTCCTTTAACTACAGGTTCTCACAGTGTGCTCCCTGGGCCTGCAGCGTCTGCATTACCGTGGGAATTTTTAGAAATGCTAACACTTGAGCTCTACCCCAGTCCTACTGAATCGGAAACTCTGGAGCGGGGCCCAGTAATCTGTGTTTAACAAACATTCCAAATGCTTCTAATGTACACTTAAGTTTGAGAATCAAAGTCTAACCCCAGACCTATGAATTGGCTACTCTTCTGGTCAGGCCCCTATTTCTAGTCCAATGAGCTATGGCGGTGCCATGGGGGACTTAGCAGAGAAAAAAAAGAGAGCAGAGAATGACATGGTATAAAAAAACATGGTCACTCAACACCGTCTCTTCCCTGGTGGCTATGAATGGAACAGGTACCAAGATCGACGTGTCTGATATGTACTACCTAACACAGCATTGAATTTAGAATCAAAATTCTAAGTTTTCATTTTAATTATGTATCTGCTGCTTGGAAGCTTTCTGGCCACAGTCAAGTCACTTTTCCTTTGTAGCCCTACTTTGTTCATAGGTAAAATATGGACAGCAACGCTCATTTTGGGGAGTCTATAAGGATCAAATTGTAATGATAACTAATATCTAAATAGACTTTCCAGTGTATAGCACACTTTCTCATACAGTTCTCAGTTGGTCCCTCAGGAAAACATATGTAAAAATACTTGTAAACTACAATCTGCTATAGAACTGTCACTATTATAGTTACTGTTTTTTTCCCAGGAAAGTTTGAGAGGAAGGATTTTTTTTTTTGCTGTGGTCCAGACTGGCCCACACATGCAATTAACATGAATTGGACCATGAATCTTTTACCACAGGATCTGACCTTGTAAAGAAAATACCCTGGAGCCCTGGTTCCTAATTCTTGGATAGGCCTTCACCAAGGTTGTATATAATTCCCAGCTGCTTCAAATGACTTAGGAACTGGCTCTTCCTTTACAAAATGTACATGAACTGCATGCATTTTTCAGAGAACGTCATGGACCTGAAAGTCATAGCTTTGGGAACTTAAGGAAATTTTCTTCATGGTAGGACTTCAATCTGAAATAGCATCTCTATATTCTGAATTCCCACTGCATTTATAGTTGACTATTTCCCATGGGTCAGTAGTTCTTGGACCAGCAGACAGCATCACTAGGAACTTGTTAGAAATGCAGTTTCCCAAGCTCCACCCGACACCTACTGCATCAGTGATGTGTGTTTTAACATGCCCTACATGCGATTCTTCCAGCTAGGCTTGTCTTAGGGACTCTTGGTTAGTTAGCAAAAGATTACCCTTCCAAACCACATGGACCCTGCAATCCTATCTCCTGGGATTTTTCAACTTCTTGATCCTGTGTGAAAACAATGTCCCTATATATATATTTTTTTTTTTTTCTTTTTTTTAATATACTTTTTTTTTTTTTTTAAACTTAGATTACATAAATGTTACACAAAAAATATAGGGGATTCCCATATGCCCTGCTCCCTAGCCCTCCCACATTTTCCCACATCAACAACATCCTTCATTAGTGTGGTACGTTTGCCACAATTGATGAACACATCTTGGAGCATTGCCACTAAGTGATGATTATAGTTTACATTGTAGTTTACACTCTTTCCTGCACATTTTTGCAAGTTATTACAAGATATACAATGGCCTGTCATTGCAATGTCATTCAGGATAATTCCCAAGTCCCGAAAATGCCCCCAAATTACCCCTATTTTTCCCTCTCCCTCCCCTCAGAACCTCCAGTAGTCACTGCCTCCACATCCATGATAAACGTTCTTCCATTGCTAGGATCACAAGTCTACAGGAGAAAAACTGTAAGTCTATTCTAGTCTATCATCCATTCCCCAATCCTGAGGATTCTGGGATGGTGATGCCCACTCTGCCTCTAATTGAGAGGAGGCTTAAATCACATGGGCAGATTGATGGGACTTTCTTGATTGCAGTTGTGGACTCTCTGTTCCTTGAGATGGTCATTGTCAGTCATCATCTCCTTGTTATTTGTCCTGGGTGAGTCCAATGAACTGGAGAGCGGGTGTTGCAAGTCTGTTGAGATTCAGGGTCCAGCTGGCACATGGGCAGCCCAAAGATTTAAGTCTCTTGGACATATACCTATCATCTCTAGTACTAACTATAGGTTCATGGCAGAAGAGTCATGTGTAGGGAAAACATAACTCAGTCCAATTCTATCACACTGGGGAGCGTAAATTCCACTGAGTGGCCTCTCTTCCTCTTCTTACCTAAATGGAGCCATTTCTCCCCCAGGCTCCTCCTTGCAGCCTTCCTTTATGGAAACCGCTTGATCTCTCCTTGCTCCCCATTGCCACTGTCACAACATTCCACTCATGAGGAAATGTTACACACTGCTTTGAAGTTCATCACATCCTCTAGCAACCATTCTCTAACCCTTTCAAAGCTCTACACATTCTTCCAACAATATATCACCTCACCTCAAATCCTGACCTTCTCCTAGGAACTTTCAGTGGCCCTGCCTTAGAGTCCCCATCCAACAACCCAGTTTCCCATATCCCAGTCTTCTCTGGATCTCGTTAACTGCTCTGCTCAGAAATCTCCCTCTATCACACTGCCATCTGACCATCGTCTGCCATCCCCCCCCCTTTTTTTTAAGATTTATTTTTATTTCTGCTCTCCCCCACCTCATTTGTGCTCGCTGTCTGCTCTTTGTGTCTGTTCATTTTGTGCTTTCTGTGTCTGCTCATCTTCTTCTTTTTTTTTTTTTCTTTTCGGGAGGCATTGGAAACTGAACCCAGGACCTTCCATGTGAGAGGGAGACACCCATTTGCTTGAGCCACCTCTGCCCCCTGCTTGTTGTGTCTCTCACTGCATCATCTTGTTGCATCAGCTCGCTGTCTTGCTCCTCTTCTTTAGGAGGTACCAGGAATCGAACCCGGGACCTCCCATGTGGTAGGCGGGCGCCTGACTGCTTGAGCCCAATCTGCTTCCCCTCCCTTCCTTTTTGATTCACACAATCCTTTCTCTCATTATACCTACGTTTCCAAGCCACAGACACTTCCTGCATTTTGACACATACTTCCATTTTCACCCAGTGGCTTGATTTCTTTTTCTTGGCTTGATTTCTTTCTCAACCCAGCCTAAACCCTCATTCACCAGTCTCTTCCAATTCGTCCCACCCCTCTCCTCTGTCTTTGATCCGTGTTTTTAACCCACTTTCTCCGCTTCCCCACCCAGATGATTGAAGACTGCACTATTCGTTGCCCCTGCTGATTCATGGATCCTCACATCAGCTGGAGCTCTGTGGTCAATTGCTTTCCTGAATTATTCCCTCCAACGCTCTTCTGGACGTTCACCCCTCTCTTCAGCCCTTGCCTGCCTCACCCTCCAGTGGTGGTGCATGTCTGAATTCAGTGAGAGCACCGAGGCCATCAATTCTGAACGGTCCCCCTCAATTTACTGCCCTCTCCTTCCCCTACTTAAAACTTTCCTGAATAGATCCCTACATTTAATCCATCTTTTTCTGTTCAAAGTCAGAAATTCCATCAGTGCCTTCAACTCCATCTTGTTCCATTTCCAATGAAATCTTTTCTTTAATTCCTTTTCTCTTCTGCATTTTCAATTTTGTAATCTCTTCTGCACCCTTCTTACCAGCCAATAAATATTCTTGAGTCTTTTTCTTTAAAAAGAAAAAAGTAAGAAACTATTTTTCTTTGCCATGTTTCTCTTTATTAATAAACCACAAAAACTCAGAGAAAAAGCACAATTTGTTCCGTATTTATTTTAAAATATTATGTTATATTGTTTGTGTGTGTGTGTTTAAGTTAAACCTATTCAGAATAAACATTCAAAATTTCAAAAAATGTATATAAAAATGTGCTACTGTATATAGGGGCAAATTCCTAGGAGTGGAACAGCTGAGTTAAAGAATATTTATGTTTTTTTATTTTTAAAGATATTTCCATTTTATTCTGGAGAGTGCAACAATTTATGCTTCCTGAAACAGCATATCAGCATGCTTTTCTCCCTGCAGTCTAGTGAATGATCTGTATTATCAAATTTTTATCTTTACCTATTTGTAAACTTTTAAAAACATCTCATTTAAAATTTTCATTTTGCTAATAACTGAACTTGAGAATCTTTACAAATGTTTGAAAGCTATGTGCATTTTTTTCCTTTCATCTGTTTCTTTATGGTGATTGGGATTGTTCATTATTTTCTTATTGATTTGTTGGAGCACTTGCATACGTTAAGGAAAATGGTCACTTGTCTGCATGTAGTTTACAAATACTAGTTTCTTTCTTGTCTTTTGACTCTTTTTTTTTTTTTTTAAATGCAGACATCTAAAACTTTATATAGTGAAATCGATCAATCGTAATGTACGACTTCTTATTTCATTTATTTTGAGAGTATCAGAACCTAGCGCAGTCCTTGATTACAGAATAAGTGCTCAGTAATTTCTTGTTGGATGATTTTGAAGGAAAATCCATTATGAAGATAGTTTAGGGTCATACACAAGGAGTAGTGAAGCGTTGAGGATTTAAGTCTTCTCAGCATGTCACTGTCACAATCAAAATTTGTAAACAAGCCTTGGCCTATTGATTTGGGACCGAGTAGTCAGGGCTTTTTTAGTACTGATGATGCTTTCTTAGTTTCACATTTTTACCCTTTTGTTAAATTGCCTCATTCTTCTCAGAGGCATTTTTTTTCAGACGGAATCAGAAATATAATTATTTTTCTCTTTATACTGAACTAAAAAATGGTCATCATAAAATAGTTACAAAATATAAAATGTCCTGACTAATTGGAATAGCTCCATAATTCCAATTATGATGTTGGCTGTTGGGTTTAGATAGTTATTGTTTATCCTCTTATGATTGTCTACTACTTATAAGGGGTTCTTTTTAAATCAGATTTTCAAAAAATCAAATGTCCTTTGTCCTGCAGTAAGATGATTACGCAATTCCTTTTCCTTTGTCTAATGATGTAATACATTTTGCTAATAGAGCCTCTAATAGTAAACATTTATTGCATCCCTGGGATAAACTCTAGCTGGTTATAAAAGATTAAAAATTTATTAAAGTATTGACTCCATTTTACTATTGTTTTCTGTTCTGGGAATAGTATCTTTATTTATGAAGATTTTCCATTTCCAACTATACTACCTCATAAAAAACCAGATTTTCAACTTTCTAAGACTATTTTTAAAAATTGCTGTTTGTGATTTTAAGATGCATATAGTATAGAAGCATATAAAATGGTAATTAAAAAGTCCTCCTACCTCAAAACCCCTTAAGTTTACCCTCTTTTGTGAAAAACTCTGAAGTTGTTAATGAATCTTTCTAGAAATTTTTATGTACACAAAAGCATATTAAACTATATTATATATGTAAATCCATTTTAGACAAATGTGATCATTGATTCTAAATATATTGTTAATTTTTAATGAATAGATTTTGAACATCTTTCTACATTGTCAAAAATAGACTAAGAGGTGCATAATATTTCATTGTGTGATGTACCATCACTTAACTAGTCTCTTATTGTCGACCACTTAGATTGTACCGATATTTAGTATTATAAATACAGCGAAACACACATCTCTGTACACACATCCATATCTATCTATCTATCTATATCTATATCTATATCTATCTATATCTATCTATTTTAATCATTATTATTGTAATTGCCAATTTTTAACGTTTTGGTGGATATCCCCAAATTGTTCTTAAAGGAAGTTGTCCCAATTTGCACTAAAAAATGGTTTGTTCTTGAGATGAGAAACAAATCTGTGTTTCCCACGGTCGGGTAACAGTGCTATTTAAGGTGGGGAAACCTCAAGTCCCGCCTCCACTAAGCTCTCCCTGGCTGGTACCCAGAAGGACTTCCATTAAAGCCTTCTTGGCTCCTTTCCCTCTAAGCTCTCCACCTTTCCTCTCTGGGGTCATAATGGAAAAATCAGACTCTTTGTTTCTACTCATCTGTGGAAGATCTCTACCTCTGCGAACTCCTAATATCAAAATTCTCCTCCATAGCCCCAAACAAATTTAAAGCTCTTTAGCTTTTAGAGGGAAAAGGATTTCTGGAAAACATTAAGGAAGAAGTAGCAAAAAGTCTCATTTGGTCCCCAAGCAGTTGTTGTGCTTTTAATAAAATCTAAGGAAGTGCCCCCAAGTTGCCCTGAATTGCAGCCTCTTTTCTTGCTCCCCAGAGGACAGTGTCACCACGCAGCTTGTGCCCTGCTAACTTCTGCCTGGTTGATTATCTCTTTAATAATCAGGATGTTTCTGTTCTCTCTCACTTCCCACCAGTGTGCCCTCACTGCTTCCTTGGCATGCTTTTTGTCTGTCTCCTCTTTTTTTTCCTAGCCCTTCCCTGTGGCTTCCTTTTAGGAGTGAGGCACAGTGGGCCTCGTCCCCTCCTGTATGACTCAGGCCATGTGTCCAGTTATACTGACATGGCTACAAGAGCTATGACCTGCATGTTTCTAAAGCAGGTGGCACTTTTAGACATTCTTTACCTTAAACTTCTAATTTTGCCCATTTTAGTTTTGCAGTGCCTCGTTTCAGCTGGGTGTTGGGATTGTGTGTTTGTGTCAGCTCAGCCAAGCTTCTGGGCTGTCCATTAAGCTCACCCGGAACCGCCTAAATGACGAATATCCATCTACTACTTTGGTGGGACAGGCAGCATCAGGTAATGGTTAAGACACTGGGCTCGACGTCAGACATTCCTGCTTTGAATCCCAGCTCTTTTCCTCACAGGCTTGGCAGATGACCTATCCCTGTTTCTTCAATGTAATGGGAATAATCTTAGTTTCTCTGGACCATAGGATCATTGGAAGCATTACATGGAAAAATGCATGTGAAGTTTTAAATGGTGCCTGAAACGGAATTACTCAGTTCTGGCAGTGGCTGTTACTATTATTGTTGTTATTATTTACAAATGGCTTTTTGTTGTCTCTTCAGAGCCTCACAAAATGCACGTGAGGTAAATTGCATTATGGATGAGAAGGTTAAATGACTGGCCACGTCATTCGATGCCTTTTAAAGTATTAAGTCTTTTACCTATTCTTCTATCAACTCCATGGATTTCGATGTTCAGATGAATATTTACAAATGAACTTTGGATTAGCTTAAATGTAATTTTTTGTTGTTGTTGCTCAGTACACAAACTCTTCAAATGGAGCTTTATCACCCTTAGAGCCCTGTCTACTCTGAGATCCCCAAGGAGCAATTTTAAACTGCCTGAGTAAATAACCAATGCAAATCGGCCCAGAAATATGCTTCCATTCCCTTCTAGCTTCTCCTTCTCCTTGACTAGGTTGCCATGTTGTCTTGTTTCTCAGGTAAAGTATACCCGTACTCTCTCCAGTCTAACACTGAAGCTTCCTCCATCATTACCCTCACTGATTTGTGAATATTTTCAATATTATATTTCCGTCTCTCACACATTTGATTCAAATCTGAGCCAGAAGAAAAGATTATAAATCTCTATCTCTTATGACCTCAAACTGGGACTAACTTGGTCTACATTAATGAAGAATATTTACATATGATTTGCATAGAATGAGTCATCTATCTTTGAGAATTTTTCATGCAAAGCTTAACTGGACTTCTTCCTTCCTTTCTGTTTTGATATGTTTTTACACGTATTTTGATTATACCCATTCAGGTTTGTCTCCTCTCAGGAGCTCCCAGGAGAATAAATGTCAAGAGATACCTTGAACCACTACAGTGTGTATTTAAGATCTAAGGGCATTCAGAACTCGCCCTTCATAAGAGGTATACTGGGAGTTCCACAGCTGGTATTTCCTTTACACCCCTATATCAACATGACAAAACAGACATATACTTGCTTTTTGCAACGAGGAAACTATAGTAATGTTTGGGGTGATGTAAGTTGGACAGGTGTACAAAATTTATCTGAAACAGAAATCTCACCATGATTGAGCAGCGATGAGTTTGAGTCTTACTGCTAAGCCATGAGAGATGCCACTAGTTTCACAGCCTACCCCAGAGGCATGCTGCTGTCCCTTTCTCTTTACCCCCAGACTTAGAATAACCTTTCTTTGTTAAATCTGCTACTCTCTTCCCTGGGCTTTTGTGACCAAGGTGCTTCCATTCTTAATATGGAGGTATCTCATACAAGCTTGAGAACTTGCTGATGTGAAATAAAATGGAAACCACCAGATGGAAATGGGGCTGGATCAAGGTTCCAGAATAAGGCAGGATGTCAGGGTACCAAACTTCACCCCAGAGCAAATGGATAATGGAAAAAAGGCCACCGGCTAGCTTATGTAGTAAGAAGCTCCAAGAGGGGTGAGTTTGAGATTCAAGAGTCATGGGTCAAAGCCACAGCCAAGGCAAAGGTGGGAAACAAGGAAGGGGATGCTTAATTGGCTAGGAAGAATTTGCTCAGACCACCTGGGGAGTTTTGGCCCCCATCCAAAGGCATGGAGTCTTGCCCCTGTGAGGTGCTTCTGATAATCCATGGTTCTGCTGGTGGTGAAAGATTTGCCATATCCATGAGGGAGCCATCTGCTTCTCCTTTGGCAGCTGCTTCTCTAAGTCCTTGTAATGACAAGAATAATTAACTTCAGACCTTGCCCTCTCCTTGTATCATGTACCATAAAAAGACAGGAAGGAGCATGGATGTTAGATTCTCAGAGAATTGGATTCTGACTATGAGACTTTCTTGCAACATGACTCTGAAACATTTGCTTACATACTTTGAGCTTACTTTCCTTTATAGCCAATGTGACAATGGCTATAATGGGGGAGTACATGGTGCTGTTGGAAAACATAAAAGTGGCATGTGGTGGTTCGGGAATGTACGCACCCCAGAAAATCATGTTCTTAAACTGTAATCCGTACCTATAGGTATATACCTATTATAAGTAAGATCTTTTGATGAGGTTACTTCATTTAAGGCATGGCTCAGGGCAGGTCTTAGTCATCTTACTGGAGTCCTTTATAAGAGAATGAAATTCAGACAGAGTAAAAGCCACAGAAGCAAGAAGCCGAAAGCAATGAAACCTGGAAGAGAAGGCACTGCCATGTGTCTTGCCATGTGGCAGAGGGCCCAAGGTCACTGGCAGCCAGCCTTCAGGAAGAAGCATTGCCTTGACGATGCCTTGATTTGGACATTTTCATGGCCTCAAAACTGTAAGCTTATAAGCTAATAAATTCCCATTGTTAAAGCCAGCCCATTTTATGGTATTTGTTTGCAGCAGCCTAGCAAACTAAAACATGATAACTAACCCAGACTTGAAAAATTTGGAGGAAGTTTCCAAAGGAAGAAAAGGCAAATTTGGAAACTGAATATTTTTCTTATTCATTTATTCAGTTGTTTACCTTCTCTTATTCATCAAATATTTATTGGACAGTGCTTGACAATAGAAATGAAATGTGAGCCACATATGTAATGTTAATTTTTTTTTTAATTCTATTATATTAAATTGACTATCTCTAATGAAAAATGAAAAGAAACAGGTGAAATTAATTTATATGACCTATTTAATTCATTACATTCAAAATAATATTTTAACATGCAATCAAAATAAAATGTTTTAAAACTTTTGGTACCCAATCTTCAAAATCAAGTGTGTATTTTAAACTTAAAACGCATCTCAGTCCAGAGTTGGCATATTTCAAGTGCTCCATCACCACTTTTGACTAGTGGCTGCCGTATTGGACAGCGCAGTGTGGTAGGTTCCTGGCACTGCAGGATGTGCTAAGGATAGAATGGTGCATAAAACAGACAGGATCCCTGTCCTAAATTGAGCATATAATGTAGTCATGAGTATATTTAGTGAGCTAAAAGGGGATGGCAGGGGCGGAGAGAATGTTCTCATCAGAGAATCAACATGTGCACAAGTCTGGAGGTGAAAGAACATGGTGAGCTTTGGAATGGAATAAAGTCTCGGGGATGAAAACAGAGAGCAAAGCAAATAGTGAAAGAAGAGGCTACAGAGTTAACTGAAAATCAGTTAATGAAAGCCCTTGAGTCTTATTTGAAAATTTAGACTTGATCTTGAAGCCAGTGCAGAGCACTTAAGCGTTTCAAAGGGAATGACTTAATGAGATTTGCATTTATGGATGATCCTGATGTGTTGTGGAGAAGGGATTGGAGTTGGTCAAGATTAAAAGCATGGAATATGGTGCAGCTGCTATGAAAAGCAGTTTCATAGTTACTCAAAAATGTTGAACATGGAATTTCCATATGACCCAGTAATCCCACTTCTGGATATATACCCCAAAGAACTGAAATCAAGGACTCAAACAGAGACTTGTACACCAATACTTATAGCAGCATTTATTCACAGTAGATTAAAGATAGAAATGACCCAAATATCCTTCAACAAATGAATGGACAATATGTGGTATATTCATACAATGGAATATTATTCTGCTGTAAAAAGGAATGAAGTTCTGATACATGTCACAATATGGATAAACCTTGAAAACATGCTGAGTGAAATGAGCCAGGCACAAAAGGACAAATAATGTAGTATTCCACTTATAGCAAATATCTAGTATAAGAAAATTCAAAAATATAGAAAGTAGATTAGAGGTTACCAGAGCCCAGTAGAAGAGAGAAGGCAGTGTTATTGCTTGGAGGGTTCAGACTTTCTGTTTTGGTGATGAAAAAGTTTTGGTAATGGATGGTGCTGATGGTAGCACAAAAGTGTAAATGTAAGTGTAATTAATGCCACTAATTTGTAGACTTAAAATGACAAATCTTTGTGTTTTATATGTATGTTACCAAAAAAAGAAAAAAAACAAAAACAAAAAAAGAGTAACAATGGAAATATCATTTAGGAGGCTGCCACAGTAAACTTGGTAAGAGATTGTGTTGGCCTGGACTAGGATTGATGAGACGTGGGAGGATATAAGTGGGATTTAGAATGCACAGGTTTTTTTTTTTTTAAAGATTTTATTTATTCATTTATGCCCCCCTTGCTGCTTGTGCTCGCTGGGTCAGCTAACCACACCATGCGGGCGGGCTTGCCTTCACCAGGAGGCCCCGGGAACCGAACCCAGGGCCTCCCATATGGTAAACGGGAGCCCTACTGATTGAGCCACAGCCGCTTCCCTGCACAGGTTTTGATGATTGACAGAATTAGGAAGTAAGAGGGGGGAGTCACCCCTGATCCCCTGGCTTTAGGGTAGATCTATAGGAGAGATGATGGAGTGATTCATTGTAATAAGAAGTACAGGAGGAGTGTCAGAAGGAGATGCTGGAGATGGGGAGATGAGAACTGGTGAACCCAATTAGGACATAGTGAATTTGAATACAGATTCACATTCAGAAGGGGTGATTGGAGAAAGTTTAATAAAGAGACTTTTTACAAAGTTGTGTGCAGGTTAAAGGGAAATCAATAGTGGGTGGTGAAGCATGGGCATCAGCAATAATGGAGAGCCATTACCCCTGCCACTAGGTCTGCAGAGGAAAGAGAAGGGATGATTATCAGAGAACCACCTAATACCAGATGGGGCCTTATGTGAAGTATTGCAGACTTGATAAAACCTCTTCCCTTCTTAAGGAGCCCCTGCCAGCACCTAAAATCCAGAAGACCAGGGACTTAGGTTAATGTGTTTTGTAGAGTCAGTCTTCTGGGGCCCAGAGCGGTGTGATGGCAGTGTGGAGAGTGTATTTGCAGGGGCGAATGAAAACTAAACAGTACAGAGTGCAGCTATGACATCCAAGTGGAAAGATACAGTAGGCTTTTGTCTAAATGGGTCTGGAGTGCAGAGGGATAGTTTGGGCTAAAGCTATGGATGTAGTAGTCAATAGCTTAAAAATGGAAACACAAGCCAAAAAAATGGATGGCATCTCTTTGGAAAGGAGGTAAAGTTAAGACAGAATGCTGAAGTCCACCAGTATCCATGGTAGAAACTCTTTCCTGAGTGGCCTCCGTTAGCACCTTGGAAGTATCCAAAGCCATATGGAAACAGACGGTTTTCGTATTCAGCATAATGAGTAGCAAACTTGATAGCACTTTGGTTTCTTAATTTTTTAAAGAAGGCCCTTTCATGATCTGAATCAAACCACTTGCAAGTCTTTGACTTCACAAAATTGGCCAGTGATTATTCTTTTAATGCTTTTTGCTATATAATTTTCAGGCTTTTTATCCTTATTATTTCTTTACATGCCTAATAAACACTCCTGGGACTAACTTGCTTCCTGCTAATGATGTAGACTTGCTGAGTCTGTATTTTCTTTCTTTTTAAAGATCCCATCATCTAATTTCCCATTTCAGACTAGAGAATAAGCAGGAGGATATGGTTCTTCAGCTGCAGGAATTCCCTAAAAGAAATGGAGATGGAAAGCACAAATTTGGGGGGAACTAAACCATTACAGGAAATATACATATTTTAAAGATGAGAAGGAAAAAAAACAGAGAAGGAACAGGAGATAAGAGCAACTCTAAACGCTTGTCCCCAAGTGACCAGGATGCCGGGAAGTCCCTGGGAAGAAGTAGAGACAGGGCATCTGGATAGGAGACCTCAAGATTCTATATTGAAATCAGGGAACAGTCATCTGCAGATGGAAACATGACAATACCTAAGGGAATGGTTGAGGACCCAGTTTAGGGTTTTCAGTGGGGCTCTAGTGACCTAGAGGAAACTGGCCATCTTCTGCTGCAGCAGAAGACTAGTTAGTCAAGTTTATTGGAATCAAATGGTGGAGATCAGAAAACGAGGCTGCTGCCTGATGCTTACTCACTTGCCTTGACACCAGTCCATGGGGGGACTCACTGGGTGTGAGTTTCCATTCAATTCCTGTGCTATTGGATCTGGTGTTATACCAGAAGCTTCTTCCCCATTAGCAAGTCAGAATAATCTGTTGCCCTTATGCCATCAATTCTAAAACAGTTATTATTGCTGTACTAGAGGTAAGTGGGTGCTATGGGATCATGAAGGATAGCTACAAATGAAGCCCTGGTGCAACCACATAAGCTGAGGAGGATTTAGTTTGGCACAGAAGGAAAAGATGTCACAAGTGAAGGGGACAGTATACACAATAGTATAGTGGTATATGTGGGTATTGATGAAAAGAAATCAGTCTTCATACTAAACAGAACTTCACATCACGTACTGGAGACATTAAAATTTCAACAAACCGATAATTAGATCCTTGATGCAGCTCTTCAATCATTTAGTTATCAAATGCTACAACCTTTTAAAATATATCTTTTCAGTATCCCTCACAGGTAGCTCTTTCGGATTTGCTAACTTATGACTACGTATTAAGGGCTACAATAATAGGAATGTATAGGGAACTACGGAAGGTCATGGGGGAGCATGGAATCCAGCTTTGAGGATTCAGTGGAGGTTTCCCAAGGAAGTGATATCTAAGGCAAAATCTGAAAGGTGAGTGGAAGGTACACAGGTAAAGGAGGATAGTCAGGCAATAGGGAAATTTTTCCAAATCAGTGAGTATGGTAGGTATTAAATATGATCTCAATTCTTTGCCTCTCTCTGCAGCATTTAGGTCTGTTGCCATGTAACTTTGCAGTGTCCCCTCCCCAACTCTGAGCTTAACTATGTGTCTTGCTTTGACTAATGGCATTTTGGCAGACATTATGCAAGCAGAGACTGGAATAAGCAATTTTGCATTTCTACTTGCCCCCTTCTTGTACTCTGTCATCATCATGAGAACTTGCCTGGGCCAGGATGCTGGAAGATGACAGACACATGGAGCAGAGCCTAGCTGCCCCAGCCATCCAGTTGAGGACATCCTAGACCAGCCAACCGCCAGCTAATCCTCAGACATGTGACTAAGTCCAGCCTATATTTGCAGAGCCACCTAACTATCCACCCCAGATATATGAGCAAAAAATACTTCTTGTTGCATACCACTAAGGTTGTATGGTTGATTGTTATGTGACATTATTGTGGCAACAGATAACTGATACAAAGGTTTGGGGGCCAGTGAATGAGTGGGGTACTTCAATTACTGAAAGCAGTTCAAATGAACCATTCATATTGGTTTGTTTAATATATTATTTCTTACTTCTGTGTAATGGTTTAGAAATAATTCCCATTATATGGTCAATGACAATAGAAGAACAATTGAAGAGCCTTGAGACAAATTCTGATGTGTGTCCTATTGACCTTAGTCAAGGCAATTGAAGCCAACTACAGAGTCTTACAGCTAAAGAGCTGGAGGTAGTGATAGGAAGAGTTCAATGGCTTATTTAGTAGCCATGAGTAAAGGTTTATAAACAATCCATCGTATTCTCTTTCGGTTTCTACAAAATTAGAATCCAACTTGATATTGTTGGGATGATCAGATATGACATTTAATGATGTAAGCTGGTTAACAATCACGCAATTAATAACTTGCTCCTGTGTTAACACTTCACAACCTAAAAGGTGAACCCAGTACTCTCGTCCATTGGTTCTCAAACTCTGACATGCATCAGAATCACTTGAGTGAGGGCTTGTTAAAACAACATTGCTGGGCCCACCCCTGAAATTTCTGATTCAGGAGATCTGGGGGCAGGTCCTCATAATTTCATTTCTGTCAAATTCCTTGGCGATGGTGATGATGCTAGTTGGAGACTCCGCTTGAATCATTGCTTGAGCAAACTGCACCAAAGTTTCCTAAAACACACACTCAACAAAAGCAAGGACTTTGCACATAAATGTACTCTTCAGAATGCCCTTTCCTACTTTTTTCACCATTTGGAAGCTTCCCTCAGCCAAGAAGACTCATGTCAAATATCCCATGTTGGATGAAACTTTCTTGACTCCTGGAGTCAGCTTCCTTGTTCTACGGGCTGCATTGTTAATAGCATATTATGGTTGTGTTATAAAGCATTCAACATAGCCAATGATGTTCTAGAAGGCTGGGCATCATTTTAACCTTATCTTTATCATAAAACTTTACATAAGGCTTGGCTTATAGTTGGCATTTAACAGATGCTTTGAAAGAACAGGTAGATAAATGGCTTCTGTTATTATTGCAATTTATTAACACATTGGAGGGCTATAAAAATAAAGAACTACCAATTAGCCCTAAGAAAAAGAATAAATACAAGCATATATTTTCACTTTACCAGGTTCACCAAAAACACAGGAGGACAATAGCTACCAGTTAAGTAAACAAGCTGTTATATTGAAAACGGAACCATCTCCTGGTTTGTGCATATGTGTTGGTCATATAAATGTAGGTTCCTTCATCCATTCAACAAGCTTTTGTTGAGTGCCACCTGTGTACCTGGCACTGTGTCAGGTAATAGATACCTTTCTTATTAAACATTATGGCCCTGTTCTTTAAAGTTCTTAAGAAATTTTTACAAATAATATTAAGACAATATATTTTCACACATCTGGAAAATTGGACATGTTTTTTCTTACATCTCATAAATTAAAAGAAAATTAAGCAAATGGCACTAGAATTAGAAAGAATGAGCAATTCATTAGGGCAATAAGAATATTAACTAGAAACTGGGAGTCTCTCTCCTCTTTTAGTATGCACTTGAGCTTAATTGGCTAAGTTTTGAATGTGGGGTGATGAGTTGAGTTCTTAATACAAATCACACACCTTTTATATACTTAATAAAATCCAAGAGTCTGGGATGCATTTGCGTTGCAGGCAATTTATCTGCAGGAGTAAGTGAGTTGAGTAATAGAAAGGAATAATAAGAACTCAGTGGCTGAGAAACCTATAAAGCAAATTAACACAGGCCTTACTTTATTAATTTATAACAATAATGTAATGGATAAATCAATGAGGTGTGCTTTGAGAGAAATGGATGGAAAGAAGGAGTTCCTTCTTTTTGCTATTTGTGGGAATCATTTACTCTGCAGAGGTAAAGCAATGTCCCACTCTTGACACAGAGGTGAAGGATGTAGCATAGCAGACTCTTTGGGTGCTCTGCATATATACCTTGGGCCTTATGACTTCAGAGAGCTCCTATTGACTTCCAGATAGTAGGTCTGCACCTCTTTCTTAAGGACTTTTTGCCAAAGCATCCACTCCAGGAAGCTGGCAATGCTTAGCAAATAGCTCCCTCCCTGCTCTTCAGCATCTCTCAACCGATGCATTACAGCAATTGCTATATAAATACACCAGCTCCCTAGTTCCTTGGGTGGTATAATGCCTTGGCATTTATTTTACACAGTTTTCCAGTTTTCTCTCAGGATTAAGCACCATAATTCACAATGGAAGCTGCCTTCTCTCCCGTGTCTCTCTTCTCCACTTTCCTAGTGATATTTCCTCCATCTCCCAAATAAATACCTGTACTTGAATCCTGTGCTTAGGGGTCAGCTTCTGGGAAAACCCAAACTAAGACTGGCTCAAAGAATGTTGACTCTCTGTGCCTGTTGTTCTTTGTTGTCTCAAGGAGGGACCTGATTTTTCAGGCTCAGGAGTCCTGGCTTGGAAGTCCTGGTTACAGAATCCCAGTAGCTGGCACCCTCAGGTTTCAGAGTTTTGGCGAGCTGGTGTTGCAGATTCCTGCTTAAGGAGGCGCAGCCTGGACACAGCTGTCTCATGCAGTTTAGCTGAACTCTTCATTCTGGTCCCTTTACCCCATCAGTGGAGTACTGTAACCGTCCCATCCCCACACACGTGCTAATGAGAATGAGCTTTGTTCATTTTCTCTTGCCAGTCTCCATTTCAGAGAGTGAAGATTTGTCTCGGTAACATTAAAAGCGAGCATTTTTCTGCGTTTTCTCCATGCATTTCCAGGCTTAATTAGCAGTTCACTCAAGCTTCATAATGCCTTTTGGAGATGCTCTGTCACTATTCCATTTAGGAGGAGAATGTTCCCCCATAAGCCTATTTATGTGTGTTTGTAGAGGGAGGTTGTGCAATGTGACTTCTGTAAATAGTCTCCACGCCAATCTCCTGCTTACTCTCTTGAAGCACAAGGACTATTCTCATGAACAACCAGAAAGCTCAGTTAAAATGTCAATTAGTTTGTGATCTTTCTCCTTGGAACCCTCCACTGGTAACAAAGCATGTAAGGAAGGTAGGAAGTGGGGAGAGAAATAGGGAGTGGCAAGGGATGGACTTGCAAATTCCCTGAGCATCTAGCAGTATACCCAGCATGATAATGTTTGTTGATTTGCTTTTTTTTCTAGTTCAGGAAGTGATGAGCTATGGGGTGTGGAAATGGTGTAAGGGCAGTAGTGTGGGTCCAGGTAGCCAGAGCTTGGGATACTTGTCATATGAATGAAACTACTTGCAAGTCATTGACTTCACAAAACTGGTTCTCAGTTTCCTCATTTTCATAATGTTTCCAGTTTGGGCCACTATGAAGTATTACTATCACCATTTTTGTGCTTTTAATGCACATATTTACATATTTTATGGACATTTACCCATAAGTGGAATGGCGGGGTCATAGGAAATGCATATGTCCAGCTTTAGTAGATACTGGGAAATAGTTTTCAAAGTAGTTGTAAAAATTTACATGTGTGAGAATTCTCTTTGCATCACATCCTCACCAACACTTGATATTGTTAGTCTTTTCTATTTGAACCCTTCTGTTAGGTGTATAGTGGTATCAAATTGTGGTTTAATTTATATTTTCATGATAACTAATGGAACCTGAAAACCCTTTCCATGTTTGTTGGAAGTTTGGATATGCCCTTTCTCAAAGGGTATTTTCAAGTGTTTTTGCCTTTTTAAAAATTGAATTGGCTGTTTTTCTTCTTATTGGTTTATAGGAATATTCTTGATATGAGACCTTTGTTGTTTATATGTATTGCAAATATCTTCTGCAACTCCATGACTTGTCTTTTTACTCTCTTAAATTTGTATTTTGGGAGATAGTTCTTAGTTTTAATTAAGCCAATATATAAATCTTTCCTTTTATGATTGTGCCTTTTGTGTCCTTTCAAATTAATATTTGCCTATCCCAATATCATGAAGACAATCCCTTGTTATCATCTAGAAGTTTAATTGTTTCATATTCTATTTAGGTCTATGATCCATCTGGTATTGATTTCTGTGTATGGCACGGAGTAGGAATTGAGGTCCACTTTTGTCACCCATATAGATAGCTAATTGACCCAGCACCTTTTAATAAAAGACCATCTTTGCACAATCCATTGCCGTGGTACATTTGTCAAAACTGAAGTGACCATATATATATATGGGTTTGTTGCTAGAATCTTCCTTTATTCTAAAAATTAATTTCTCTCCCCTTGAATTTAAATACGTTGTCTTGCCATAGTTTTATACAATGCTTGATATCTATCAGCGTCTATCTTTGTTCTACTTCAAGATTGTCTTTCATTCTTGGCCTTTATAATTTTCAAGTAAATTAAAAAATAAACTTGTCAATTTCATGATCAAAACAAACAAAAAAGCCTGTAGGCCTTTTTAAAAAATATATATTTTTTGAAGTATATTGTTCATACATGAACATGCATAAACAATAAGTGTATAGTAAAGATTGCGAACTTACAGAATAAACATGCATAACATCATACAGGGGTCCCATACATCACCCCTCTACCAATACTTTGCATTGTTGTGAAACATTTGTTACAAACAATGCCAGAGCAACATCAAAATATTACTACTAACTATAGTCCTTATCTTACATTTGGTGTATTTTTCCCCCAACAAACCCTATTTTTTAAAAATATATTTTTATTACAGAGGTTGTGAACTTACAAAGTAATCATGCACATGTGTAGAATTCCCATACAACACCCCTTCACCAACATACCACACCATGGTGGAACATATTACAGATTATGAGATACTATCATCAGACTATTACCACCAACCATGGTCCATAGTGTACATTTGGCACACTTTTTCCACACACTTCCATTATCAACACAGTACATCTTGGGCATTGATGCAAGAATATTATAGTATTGCTGTAGGGTCACACCAATTGTAGTTTTCCCATGCTTCTCCACATTCCCCCCATACTGCAATAGTGATGTACATCTGCTCTAGCTCACAGAAGGACACTCTCGCACCTGTATCCTCAACCAAAATTCTCATCCATCTCTGAGTTCACTGTGCTATTCAGTCCCTAGATTATTATTTAGCTTTTTTTCAATTGACATTTACTTCCCCAGACTATGCTTTTCAGCCACAATCCCATTTATAAACCAGCTGCTACTCACTATAATGTGTAACCATCAACTCTATCCATTTCCACACTTTACAATCAAGTTAATTAAAACTTCTACATACATTAAGTACCAATAGTTCTTCTCAACCCTCCTCTTATCTCCTAATAACCTATACTCTAGGTTTTAACTTCATGTGTTTATTCTTTGCATTTAATTCATATTAGTGAGACCATGCAATATTTGTCCTTTTGTGTCTGGCTTACTTCGGTTGGTATAGTGTCTTCAAGATTCATCTATGTTATCATGTGTCCCAATTTCATTTCTTCTTACTGCAGCATAGTATTCCATTGTATGTATATACCACATTTTGTTTATCCATTCATTGGTTGATGGACACTTGGGCTCTTTCCATCCTTTGGCAATTGTGAATAACACCACTCTGAACATTGGTGTGCAGATGTCTGTTTGTGTCATAGTTTTTAGCTCTTCTGGATATATTCATAGTAGAGGAATTGCTGGATCAAATGGCAGTTCTATATTTAGCTTCCTGAGGAACCACCAAACTGTCTTCCACAGAGGCTGCACCATGTTACAATCCTACCAACAGTGAAGGAGTGTTCCTATTTCTCTCCATCTTCTCCAGCACTTATTGTGGTCTATTTTTTTTTTTTTTTTTTTTAATAATGGCCATTCTATGCGGTGTTAGATGGTATCTCATAGTTGTTTTGATTTGCATTTCCCTAATAGCTAGTGATATGGAACATTTTTTCATGTGCTTTTTGGCCATTTGTATTTCCTCTTTGGAGAAATATCTATTTAAATCTTTTATCCATTTTTAAAATTGGACTGCTTGCTCTTTTATTGTTGAGTTGTATGATCTCTTTATATAGCATGGAAATCAGACCCGTATCGGATATGTGGTTTCCAAATATTTTCTCCCATTGAGTGGGCTGCCTTATCACCTTCTTGATGAAGTCCTTTGAATCACAGAAGTGTTTAAGTTTGAGAAGGTCCCATTTATCCATGTTTTCTTTCATTGCTTATGCTTTCAGTGTAAGGTTTAAGCATCTACCACCTATCACCAGGTCTTGAAGATGTTTCCCTATATTTTCTTCTAGGAGCTTTACAGTACTTGCTTTTATATTTAGATTTTTGATCCATTTTGAGTTAATTTTTGTGTAAGGTGTGAGATAGGGGTCTTCTTTCTTTCTTTTCTTTTCTTTTCTTTTTTTTTTTTTGGCTATAGATATCCAGTTGTCCCAAAACATTTGTTGAATAGATTTTTCTGTCTCAGCTGGGTGGGTTTGACAGGCTTGTCAAAAATCACTTGGCCATAACACTGATGAAGGATGTTTGTGTGGGATGCTGTGGGAGGTGTGGGAGGTGGGGAACATGGGAATCCCTGTAATTACTGTGTAATATCTAGGTAATCTAAGCACCTTAAAAAAAAAAAATATATATATATATATATATATATATGTGTGTGTGTGTGTGTATATATATATATATATATAGAACATTTATGTAAGAAAAAAAAAATCACTTGGTCATAGATGTGAGGGTTTGTTTCTGAACCATCAATCCAGTTACATTAGTCTATGTTTCTATCTTTATGCCAATACCATGCTGTTTTTACCACTGTAGCTAGGTAATATGATTTAAAGTCTGGAAGTGAGAGTCCTCCCACTTCACTTTTCCTTTTTAAGATGTTTCTGGCTATTCAGGGCCTCTTACTCTTTCAGATAAATTTGATAATTGTGTTTTCCATTTGTTTAAAAAATGCTGGTGGAATTTTTATTGGATTGCATTGAATCTGTATGTCAATTTGGGTAGAATTGACATTTTAATGATATTTAGTCTTTCAATCCATGAGCATAGAATGTTCTCCCAATTATTTGGGGGTCTTTTAAAATTTCTTTTAGCAATGTATTATAGTTTTCTGAATACAAGTGCTTTACATCCTTGGTTAAGTTTATGCCTAAATATTTTATTCTTTTAGTTACTATTGTAAATGGAATTTTTTCCCTGACTTCCTCCTCAGATTGCACATTACAATTATATAGAAACACCACTGATTTTGCATGTTGATCTTGTATCCTGACACTCTACTGAAATTGTTTATTAGTTCTAGCAGCTTTGTTGTAGATTTTTGGGGACTTTCTAGATATAGGATCATATCACCTGGAAATAGTGAAAGTTTTGCTTCTTCCTTTCCTATTTTGATGCCTTTTATTTCTTTTTCTTGTCTGATTGCTCTAGCTAGAACCTCTAGCATATTAAACAACAGTGGTGACAATAGGCATCCTTGTCTTGTCCCTGATTGCAACAGGAAAGTTTTCAGTCTTTCACCATTGAGGTCAATGTGAGCTGTGGGTTTTTCATATATGGCATTTATCATGTTGAAAAAATTTCCTTCAATTCCTATATTTTGTAGTATTTTTATGAAGAACAGATGTTGTATTTTGTCAAATGCCTTCTCTTCATCAATAAATCATGTGATTTTTCTTCTTTGATTTATTAATGCGGTATATTATGCTCATTGAATTTCTTGTGTGAACCACCCTTGCAAGCCTGGTATAAAACACACTTGATCATGATGAATAATTCTTTTAATGTGTTGTTGGATGCGATTAGCAAGTATTTTATTGAGGATTTTTGCATTTGTATTCATTAGAGAAATGGGTCTGTAATTTTCTTTTCTCGTAATATCTTTTTTTTTTTTTTAAGATTTTATTTATTTATTCATTTATCCCCCCCTTGCTGCTTGTGCTCGCTGGGTCAGCTAACCACGCTGTGCGGGTGGGCTTGCCTTCACCAGGAGGCCCCGGGAACTGAACCCGGGGCCTCCCATATGGTAAACGGGAGCCCTACTGATTGAGCCACAGCCGCTTCCCATCTCGTAATATCTTTATCTGGCTTTGGTAACAGGGTAATACTAGCTTCATAGAATGAGTTTGGTAGCTTTCCTTCTTGTTCAATTTTTTCTAAGAGTTTGAGTAACATTGGTATTAAATCTTCTTTGAATGCTTGGTAGAACTCACCTGTGAAACTGTCTGGTCCTGGGCTTTTCATTTTGGGGAGCTGTTTGGTGATTGTTTCAATCTCTTTACTTGTGATTGGTTTGTTGAGGTCTTCTATTTCTTCTAGGGTCAATGTAGGTTGTTTGTACATTCCTAGGCATTTTTCCATTTCATCTACATTGTTTAGTTTTTTGGCATAAAGTTGTTCATAGTATTCTCTTATGATCACTCTTATTTCTGTGGGGTCAGTAGTAATGTTCCCGTTTTCATTTTTTAGTTCATTTATTTGCATCTTCTTTCTTTTTTCCTTAGTCAGTCTAGATAAGGATTTGTTAATGTTGTTAATCTTCTCAAGGAACCAACTTTTGGTTTTGTTAATTCTTTCTATTGTTTTTTTTTGTTCTCAATTTTATTTATTTCTGCTCTGATTTTTGTTATTTCATTCCTTCTACTTGCTTTGGGATTAGTTTGCTGTTCTTTTTCTAGTTCCTTCAACTGTGTAGTTAGGTCATTGATTTTAGCTCTTTCTTCTTTTTTAATGTAAGCATTGAGGGCTATAAATTTTCCTCTCAACACTGCCTTCACTGCATCCCATAGGTTCTGATATGTTGTTTTCCCATTATCATTAGTCTCAAGATACTTATTGATTTCTCTTTAAATTTATTCTTTGATCCAAGAGTGTGTTGTTTAATCTCCATGTATATGTGAATTTTCCCTTTTTCTGCTGCTTGTTGATTTCCAGCATTATTCCATTATGATAAAAGAAAGTGCTTTGTATAATTTCAATTTTGTTAATTTTATTGAGATCTGCTTTGTGACTCAACATATGGTCTATCCTACAGAAAGATCCACGAGCACTTGAAAAGAATGTATATCCTGCTGTTTTGGGGTACAATGTTCTATATATGTCTATTAGGGTTAGTCAATTTATCATATTATTTAAGCTCTGTGTTCCCTTTTTGATCCTCTGTCCAGATGTTCTATCCAGTGCTGAGAGTGGTGTATTAAAGTCTCCAACTATTATTGTAGAGATGTCTATTGCTCTCTTCAGTTTTGCCAGTGTTTGCCTCATGTATCTTGAAGCATCCTTGTTAGGTGCATATACATTTATGATTGTTATTTCTTCCTGGTGAATCATCCCTTTTATTAATATGTAATGTCCTTCCTTGTCTCTAATAACATTTTTGCTTTTAAAGTCTATGTCATCTGATATAAGTATAGCTACCCCAGCTTTTTTTTGGTTACTGCAAATGTGGAATACCTTTTTCCAACCTTTCATTTTTAGTCTATTGGTATTCTTGAGTCTAAGGTGAGTTTCTTGCAGACAGCATACAGATGACTCATATTTTCTTATCCATTCTGCCAGTCTGTGTCTTTTGATTGGGGAGTTTAATCCATTAACATTAAATGTTATTACTGTAAAGGCTGATCTTATTTCATCCATTTTGATCTTTGGGTTTATCTGTCATTTTATTTTCACTTACTCTTTTGACACTTTTAGTTACTCTTACTGATGTGGTCATCATTTCTAGACTCTCTTCCAAGCCTCTCTCACCTGGCCTTTCTTTTCAGGCTGTAACACTCCCTTTAGTATTTCCTGCAAATACTAAAAAATACTTTTTGTTATAGACTCAGTTTCTGTTTATTTGTGAATATTCTAATCTCGCCGTCATTTTTGAAAGATTATCTTGAAAGATATAAAATTCTTGGCTGGCAGTTTTTCTCTTGCAGTATCTTAAATATATCATATCACTGCCTTCTTGCCTTCATGGTTTCTGATGAGAAATCGGCACTTAATCTTCTTGGGTATCCCTTATATGTTATGCATTGCTTTTCTCTTGCTGCTCTAAGAATTATCTTTTTGTCTTTGGCATTTGACATTCTGATTAGTATGTGTCTCAGAGTTGGTCTATTCAGATTAATTCAGATGAGAGTATGTTGTGCTTCTTTGGCACAGATATCTATGTCCTTCAGTAGGGTTAGGAAATTTTACACTATTATTTTTTCAAATATTCCTTCTGCCCCCTTTCCCTTCTCTTCTCCTTCTGGGACACCCATGACACTTATGTTTGCATGTCTCTTATTGTTGTTGAGTTCCCTGAGACCGTGTAAATTTTTTTTCCATTCTTTTCTTCATCTGTTCTTTTATGTATTCGCTTTTGGAGGCCATGTCTTCAAGCTCACCAATGCTTTCTGCTGCTTCCTCAAATCTGTTGTTATATGCCTCCAGTGTATTTTTTATTTCATTTATTGCACCTTTCATTTCCATAAGGTCTGCTATTTTTCTATGTATGCTTTCAAATTCTTCTTTGTCCTCCCCCAGTGTCTTCTTAATATCCTTAATCTCTTTTGCCATCTCATTGAATTTATTAAGGAGATTTGTTTGAACATCTCTGATTAGTTGTCTCAACTCCTTTATGTCATCTCCAAGTTTATCTTGTTCCTTTAACTGGGTCATATCTTTCTGTTTCCTGGTATGGATTGTAATATTTTGTTGGTGCTTTTGCATCTGGCTTGCTAGATGTATTTATTCTGGGGGCATTTTCTCCCTTTAGTTTAGAGCTTTCTTGTCTTTTCTCCCTTGCTCGTTGTGTAGTAGGAGTTGAGGATGTAGTTGGTGCTGTAAGCTGTGGAGGCTGAAGCTGCTCACATTGTCCCAGGAATTGATGAAGCTTCTCCCACCTGTCTCCTCTGTCAGGGGTAGGGGCAGAGCTACAACCATGTATAATAATCCAAGTTGGGCAGAACAAGACTGTCTGTAGTTGCCCAGAGAGACTGATGACTCTTCACACCTCTTCCTCCCCTACCTTGGGCAGGGATGGAGCGATGGTTGTGGCAGCAATATATGCCATGTGGGTCCAAAATGGCCACAATTGCCCACGTAAACTGACAGGACCAGACCCCCTCCGTGCCAGGGGTGGGAATGGACCTCTAGAGTGCCCAACAATCTAATCCGTGTGGACTGAATATGCCTGTAGTTGCCCTGAGAGGCTGAGGGAGTACTGTCCCTTGTGCCCTTTAGGAGATGGGAACAGAACCACCAATGCCCAACAGTTCAGTCCCTGTAGGCCAAAAGTACCCACCATTGTCTGGAGAGGCTGTGGAGACACCAGACCCCTCCTATCCTATTGGGGGTGGGGTGGATCCATAGGAATCCAACAGTCCAGCCATTCAGGCCAGAAGTATCTGCCATTGCCCGGAAAGGCTGAGGAAACACCAGCCCCTTCCATTCCTATTGGGGGGTGTGGGTGGATCCACAAGTACCCATGAGTCCAGGCTGTGTGGGCCAAAAGCACCTGCAGTTACCCTGAGAGGCTGGGCAAACACAGTCCATCTCTTATCCTATTGGGGATGGAGGTGGAGCCACAGGTGCCCAATGGTCAGGTTTGTGCCGGCCAAAAGCACCTGCAGTTGCCCTGAGAGGCTGAGGGAACACCAGCCCCTCCTATCCTATGGGGGGACAGAGGTGGAGATGGACTTGAAGGTACTCAAAAACCAGTTCGTGTGGGCTGAAAACACCTGCAGTTGCCTGGAGAGATTGAGGATACCCAGCTCCTCTCTGATCCTATTGGGATGCGGGGAAGCAAGCCTAGGTATGTGATTATTCAGTCTGTGCCATCTGAAAGCACCTGCTGTCACCTGGAGGGCCTGGTGCAGGTCCTGCCATCTTCCTTTCTGCTGGAGGTGGTACTGGAGCCTAGGCTAGGGCTGCAGTCCAATCTTGGTGGAAAGAAGCCAGTCCCTAACTTCACTGGATTTTTCATCAGCCAGGTTTCCCCTCATGCCAGGGGTGGTGTCAAAAATGGTGGCTACCCAAATCTTTACAAATTGGACAGGCTCAAACCGTAGCTTTTTTCTAGGGTTGTACTTTAGCCAGCCGAGTCCACTAATCAGTAGCTGAAGTTGGTGGACAACTGTCTCTTCTTCCACCATTTATGGGAAATGGGAGTTTCTAACTCCAGCCATGGAATAGCTCCTGACATGGCTTATGCCACTAGAGTAGAATGGGCACTGGCCTCTACAGCATGGTGGTGCAGGTCCCCCCAGCTTCCTTCCTGCCAGAGATAGAGCTGGGGTTTAGGCAAGAGCTGCAATCTGATCTGGGTGGAAAGAAGCCAGTCCCTACTATCACTGTGATTTTCAATCAGCCCTGCTTCCCCTCATTCCCGGGGGCAGAGTCAAAATGGCAGCTACTGGCCTCCTTCTGACCCGGACAGGCTCAAAGTTTAGCTGTTCCTAGGATTATACTTTAGCCCACCGAATTTACTAATCATTAGCAGAAGTCAGTGGCACAACTTGTCTTCCTCCCGTTTTTTTGGGGGAAATGGAGCTTACAACTCCAGCCACAGAATAGCTCTTGAGGTGGCTTGCACCACAGGCACCAACCTCAACAGCATGGAGGGCTCTACTCATGAATCCTCACTGCACATGGGCAGTCTCCTCCTTCCATACTTTCAAGGATGTTGCAGGATGCTCTTCTGGTCTCATGGGGCCCCCAAACTTGTTCTTTAGATAGCTCTGGGTATAGCAGGAGCTGACTCCTTACTCTACTGCCATCTTGGCTTCCCCTCAACTGTAGGCCTTTTATTTTGGATTATACTGAGTCAATAGATTAATTTGGAAAAATTAGGTAATTTTATCATAGTAAGATTTCTAACCCAGAACTTGATATATCCCTCTATTTATTCAGATTTTCTTTAGTTTCACAAATTTCTAAAACTTTTAATATAACATTTATATATAAAGATAACTTTTAGTATAATTTTGTTAAGGTTTTTTTTCTCAATAATGTTTTGTAGTTTTCTCCAGAAGTCTTGCACATCTTTTTTCATATTTATTAAGTGTTTTATATTTTTGATTCTATTGTAAGTAACATATATTTTATTTTCTCGATTTTTGCTGCATGTATTCAGAAATCAAATTGATTTTTGTATATTAACCTTTGTATATAACAGGCTCATTGAATTCACTTGTTAATTCTCATAGTTTATCTGCATTAAAACTTTTTTAAAAAGACGCTTTATAATAGATAACTGTTACATAAAATATATTGGGGATTCCCATATGCTCCACCCTCTCCCCCTCTCATTAATAACATCTTTCATTAATGTGGTAGATTTGTTACAATTGATGAATATATATTGAAGCATTGCTACCAACTGTGGACTATAGTTTACATTATAGTCCAGACTTTGCCCCACACAATTTTATAGGTTATGACAAAATGCATAATGGCCTGTATCCATCACTGCAATGTCATGCAGGACAATTCCAATGTCCTGAAAATGCTCCCATGTTACACCTATTCTTCCTTCTCCCTCCCCTCAGAACTTCTGGTGGCCACTGCCTTTATATCAGTGATAAAATTTCTTCCATTGTTAGAATAATAAGTCTATAATAGAATAATAGTAAGTCTACTTTAGTCCATTGTTCACTCCCCAGTCTTGAGGATTTTGGAATGGTGATGCTCACTCTGCTTCTAACTGAGAGGGGCTTAGATCCCATGGGGCCGATGGATGGAACTATCTTGCTAGTAGTTTCAGGCACTCTCTGTTCCTTGGAATGGGTGTTGTCCATCATCATCTCCTGGTTAGTTGTCCTGGGTGAGTCCAATTACATTTTTTTTTTTTTTTAAGTTTCTGTACATACAATTTTCTTGTCTGGTTTTTATTTTTTCTTTTCAATCCATATAACTTTTGTTTATTTTTCTTGCCTTATTGCATTGATATTGTATAAGTTTTGAATAGGGATAAGTACATCCTTATTTCATCCCTTATTTCACAGGGTTAGCATTTCAGTAATTTACCATTAAGTATGATATTATTATTATGTTTATTGTCATTATTATGCTTATTGTTATTATTACTATTATCATTACTGCTATAATTTAAATACCCATTACATATTAAAGGAGTTATATTTTTAGTTAAGTAATTTAAAAAAAATTGAATCATGAATGTGTAGTGAAACTTACATGTATATGCTAAAGTGGTATATATAACTTGGGGAATTTTTACATATGTGTTCACCCATGCAACCACTGCCAGATCAACATATAACACATTTCTAATTCATAGAAGATTCCCTCATGGCTCTCCTAAGTCATTACCCACCCTTCCACAGTTACCTATTTCTTCCATCATTACCAAGTAGTTAGTAATGATAATTGATACCTGTATTAGACCTCAATATAAATGGAATCCCACAAACACTTTGTATCTGACTTCTTTTGGTCAATATAATGTACATAGTATTCATCCATTTTAATGGACATATTAGCAGTTTGTTCTTTTTTATTTCTCTGTAGTATTTCATTGTATGAATGTACAATAATTTATTTAACTAAACTTCTGTTGATGAATATTTGTTGTTTTTTTCTAATTTGAATTCATATAAATAAAGCCTCTATTAAAATTCTTGTATGTTGCTTTGAGAGGAGAAATGTACTCATTTCTCTTAGATATATACATAGAAGTGAGATTATTGGAGCATAATTTAGGATTATGTTTTTTGCTTTTTTTGATTGGGTTTTTGTCTTTATTTTGATTTTAGTAATTCTTTATGAATTCTGGGTAAAAATTTTTGGCGAGATAACTGTATTGTGACCATTTTCTCTCTGTCTTTAAGAGTATCTTTTTATTCTCTTATTAATCTCTTCTGATGTACATATGTACTTAATTTTAATGATACCTAATTGATCATTTTTTTCTTTCATGATTAGGCTGTTTACATCCAGATTAAAAAGTATTTTCAAACCCCAACATCATGAATACATTCTCCTATGTATTTTTCCTAGGATCTTTATTGTTTTACTTTTCTCATTTAAGTATGTGGTCCATGTTGAATAATTTATGTTGTGTGTTAGGTATCAAGGTTTATTTTCTTTCCAAGTGAATATTTAGTTGCTCCAGCACAATTTATTGACAAGACCAACTTTTCTCCACTTGATTTCTGTGGTGCCTTAGAAACCATATCTGTATAATCTATTTCTACACTTTCTATTCTGTGAAACAGACTTCTCTAGCTTTGCAACTGTTCCACATTCTTTTATTAAATGTGGCTTTGAAATTCTTATAATAAATCTTATAATCTGGTAATTTAAGTTCTGCAGTTTTGCTTTCATCTTCAAGATTGTTTTGACTATTTCTAGGTCATTCCGTCTTTTAATACTTTTAATATATCTTTTGTACAAACCTGTTAGTAACAGTCGTTAGTTTTTGTCTATTGTGAAATGTCATTTCAAACGCATATTTGAGCTATATTTTCACTTCGTATAGAATTCCAAGTTGACATTTATTTTCTTTCAGCACTTAAAAAATGATACTTTATTGTCTTCTTGCTACCATTATTTGAGTTGAGAGGTCAGCTGTCAGTCTCATTGTTATTCTATGGCTACTTTTAAGATTTTCCTTTTTTTTTTTTTCTGTTTTACCCTAATGTGCCTATGTGTGATTTTCATTGTATTACTCTACCTTGAGTTAATAGAGCTTCTTTTATTTTTGGCTTGATATTTTACATTGGTCATGTAAAAATTTTCACTATTATCTTTTTTTTTTTTTTTTAAAGATTTTATTTATTTATTTATTCATTTATCCCCCCCTTGCTGCTTGTGCTCACTGGGTCAGCCAACCACGCCGTGCGGGTGGGCCTGCCCCCACCAGGAGGCCCCGGGAATGGAACCCGGGGCCTCCCATATGGCAAACGGGAGCCCTACTGATTGAGCCACAGCCGCTTCCCTCACTATTATCTTTTGAAAACTTGCTTCTGTCTCATTCTCTTTCCCTTCCATTACTGGAAGTCCAGTTACATGTATATTAGATATTTCCAATATGTGACATTTATTATCTTCTGTATCTCATATTTTTTATTCTCTCTGTTTCTTGGTGTGCTAATCCTTTCTTCAAATGTGCCTATTCTGTTGCGAAAACTACCATTAAATTTTTTATTTCATTAATTGTATTTTCAAGGTTATTTTTTATTTTAAACAAGTCAATTTATTATACATATTAATAAAGTATAAATCCCTCCAAAGTGTATAATCAGTGGTATTTGCTATAATCACATAGCTGTGTATTCATCACTTCAATCATAATTAGAGCATTTTCATGATTCTAATGATAATAATAATAAACAAAAAGCAGACAAGCAAAAAACTCACCACCTCTCAATCTCTCTATGCATCCCCTGCTGTACATAGCTGCCATTCTGTTTCTGTCTCTCTAGTTTGTTTGTATTTATATTTTATAAAAACAGTCTTATATATACAATATTACCCATATTCATATTTTACATGAGGTTTCACTATGCTATACAGTCCCATGTTACATTTTTTAGTTTTCCTTCTAGTAATATACATGTCCTTCAGTTTTCCCTTTCAATCACTATCATACCCATTTAATAGCACTGCTAGTTATAAACACTATGATGAGCTTTCAACATTTCTGTTCATTTCCAAAGATTTACAAACAACTTTTTTACCAGTCCTGCACAGATTAACCCTCAGCTTTCCATTCTCTACTCTCATTCTATTTTCTGGTGATCTATCTCCATGAGATTCCACAATATATTTAGCTCATTAAAGCACAATCATACAATATTTGTCCTTTTGTGTCTGGCTTGCTTCATCCGTGTTGATATGCTTCATGACTTCATTTCTTTTTACAGCAGCATTATATTCCAACTTGTGTATACACCACAAATTGTTTATCCACTCAACAGTTGATGGACACCTGGGTTGTTTCCATCTTTTGGCAATTGTTAATAACACTACCACGAATGTCAGTGTGCAGATGTCTGTTCCTGTCAGTGCTCTCAGTTCTGCTGGGTTTATACCTAGTAGTGATACTGCCAAGTCACATGAAAAGTCTATATTCAACTTCCTTAGGAACTGCCAACAAGTCCTCCACAGTGGCTGTACCATTCTACATTGACACCAACAATGAATAAGCATTCCTATCACTCCCACATTTATAGTTTTCCAACTTTTTAGTAGTGGCCATTCTAATAGATGTGAAATTATATCCTGTTTAGTCTTTATTGTATTTCCATAATTGCTAATGATGTTGAACATTTTTCATGTGTTTTTTCACCATTTATATTTCTTCTTTGACAAATGTCTATTCAAGTCTTTTGCCCAATTTTTAATTGAATAGTTTTCTCTTTTAACTGCTGACCTGTAGTATCTCTCTATATATTATGGATATTAAGCCCTTATCAGATACGTGATTTCCAAATAGTTTCTCCCATTGAGTAGGCTATCTTTTCACCTTTTTGACAAAGTCCTTTGAGGTGCAAAATTGTTTAATTTTTAGGAGGTCCCATTTATCTATTTTTTCTTTTGTTAATTGTGCTTTGCATGTAAGGTTTAAAAAACTACTGCTACCACAAGATCTTGAAGATGTTTTCCTACATTTTCTTCTAGGAGTTATATAGTTGTAGCTTTTATATTTAGGTCCTTTATCCATTTTGAGTTAATTTTTGTGTAAGGTATGAGAAAGGGTTCTCTTTCTTTCTTTTGGTTAAGGATATCCAGTTCTTTCCACCCCAGTTGTTGAAGACTGTTCTGGCCCAGCTGAAAAGGCTTAGCAGCCTTTTTTGACCATAGATGTGCAAATCTATTTCTGAGTTCTCAATTAGTTTCCCTTAGTCAGTCTGACTATGTTTATGCCAGTACCATGTTGTTTTTTACCACTGTAGCTAAGTAATATGCCATAAAGTCAGGAAGTGAGTGTCCTCCAACTTAGTTCTTCTTTTTAAAGATATTTTTGGCTATTCAGGGCCCTTACCCTCCAAAATAAATTTGATAATTGGCTTTTCCATTTCCACAAAAAAAAAAGGCTATTGGGATTTTTATTGGGATTGCGTTGAATCTGTAAATCTGTTTGAGTAGAACTGACATCTTAATGATAATTAATCTTTTAGTGCATGAACATGGAATATACTTCCATTTATTTAAGTCTTCTTTGGTTTCTTTTAGCAATGATTTGTAGTTTTTTGTATATAGGTCCTTTATGTACTTGGTTAAGTTTATTCCTAAATATTTGATTCATTTACTTGCTATTATAAATGAAATTTTTTCCAGATTTCCTCTGCAGATTGCTCATCAGTAGTTTATAGAAATACTACTGATTTTTGCGTGTTAATCTTATATCCTGCCACTTTGCTGAACTCGTCTATTAGTTCTAGTAGCTTTGTTGTGGGTTTTTCAGGATTTTCTAGATATAGGATCATATCAGCAAATAGCAAAAGTTTTACTTCTTTCATATTTGGGCATGTTTTATTTCTTTATCTAGCCTAATTGCTCTAGCTAGAAATTCTATCACAATATTGACTGACAGTGGTAACAGTGGACATCCTTGTCTTGCTCCTGATCTCAGTGGGAAAGTTTTCAATCTTTCACTGTTGAGTATGCTATAGGTTTTTCATATATGCACACTACCATATTGAGAAAGCTTTCTTCTATGCCTATTTTTTAGACTATTTTTATCAAGAAAGGATGCTGTATTTTGTCAAATGCCTTTTCTGTGTCAATCTAGATGATCATGTGACATTTCTTATTCAATTTATTAATGTAGCTTATTACATTAATTGGTTTTCTTGTATTGAATCATCCTTGCATACCTGGGATAAAAATTACTTGATCATGATGTATAATTCTTTTATTGTTCTTTTGGATTCAGTTTGCAAGTATTTTGTTGAGGATTTTTGCATCTATATTCATTAGAGGTTTTTGTCTCTAATTTTCTTTTTTTGTAGTATCTTTATCTGGTTTTGCTATTAGGGTGATGCTGGCTTCATAGATTGAGTTTGGTAGTGTTCTTTTCTGTTCAATCTTTTGGAAGAACTTGAGCAAGATTGCTATTAGATCATCTTTGAGTGCTTGGTAGAATTCACTTGTGAAGCCATCTGGTCCTGTGGTTTTCATCTTTGGGAGGTTTTTGATGACCATTTTAATTTCTTTTCTTGTGATTGCTTTGTTGAGGTCTTCAATTTCTTCTAGGATCAGTGTGCGTTGTTCCTGTGTTTCTAGGAATTTGCCCATCTAGTCTACAATGTCTAGTTGTTTTGTATACAGTTGTTCATAGTATCCTCTTATGATCTCTTTTATTTCTGCAGGATCAGTGGTAATGTCCCCCTCTCATTTCTTATTTTATTTATTTGCATCTTCTCTTTTTTTCCTTTTCAGTTTAGCTAAGGGTTTGTTGATTTTGTCAATGTCTCAAAGAACCAGCTTTTGGTTTTCTTAATTCTCTCTATTGTTTTTTTAATTGTTGTTGTTCTTGATTTCATTTATTTCTGCTCTGATCTTTACTATTTCTTTCCTTCTGCTTGGTTTGGGATTAGTTTGCTTTTCTTTTCTTGTTCCCCAGGTATGCAGTTAAGGCTTCAATTTTAGCTTTATCTTCTTTTTTTAATGTAAGCATTGAAGGCTATAAATTTCCCTCTCAAAGGAGAATTGTCTCATAGGTTTTGATATGTTGTGTTCTCATTTTCATTCATCTCCAGGTATTTACTGAATTCTCTTGCAATTTCTTCTTTGACCCACTGATTATTTAAGATTGTGTTGTTTAATCTCCATATAGTTATGAGTTTTCCCTTTCTCTGTACATTTTTGATTTCCAGCTTCATACCCTTATGATCAGAGAAAGTGTTTTGTATCACTTTAGTCTTTTTAAATTTATTGATACCTCTCTTGTGACCCAACATGTGGTCTATCCTGAAGAAGGATCCATGAGTTCTTCAAAAGAATGTATGCCCTGCTGTTTGGGGTATAATGCACTATAAATGTCTGTTAGGTCTAGTTTCTTTATCACATTATTCAAGCTCTCTGTTTCTTTACTAATCCTCTGTCCAGTTCTATCCATTACTGAGAGTGGTGTATTGAAGTCTCCAACTATTATTGTAGACAATTCTATTTCTCCCCTCAGTTTTGCCAGTGTTTGCCTGATATCTCTTGGGGTACCCAGGTTTAGGTGCATAAATATTTATTATAGTTATTTCTTCTTGGCAAGTTACCCTTTTTATTAATATGCAATGACCTTCTTCATCCTTTATCACAGTTTTGGACTAAAATCTATGTTGTCCAATATTAGAATTGTTACTTCCGATCTTTTTTTGTTACTATTTGCGTTGAATATCTTTTTCAACCTTTCACTTTCAACCTGGTTGTGTCCTTACGTCTCTGGTGAGTCTCTTGTAGATATCATATAGATGGCTCATGTTTTTATCCATTCTATCATTCTCTGTCTTTTGATTGCAGAGGTCAAGCCATTCACATTCAGTTAATATAAAGGCAGTACTTCATGCATTTTATCCTTTGGCTATCCATTTTCATATGTTACTATTGTCTGTCTTCTTTCCTTTCAGGCTACAGTACTCTCTTTAGTATCTCTTGTAATTCAGGTCTTTTGGTAACATAGCCTCTCAGTTTTTGTTTGTCTATGAAGACTTTAAACTCACCCTCATTTTTGAAGGACAGTTTTGCCTGAAACAGAATTCTTGGCTGGCAGTTTTCCTCTTTCAGAACCTTAAATACATCCTACCATTTTTTTCTCACTTCTATGATTTCTGATGAGAGGTCAGCACTTAATCTTATTGAGGTTTCCTTGTATGTGATATTTATGTCTTTCATAAGGTTGGGAAGTTTTTGGTTATTATTTCCTCAAATATTATTTCTGCCCCTTTTATATTCTCTTCTCTTTCTATGACAATGATAAAGTGTATGTTCATGTGTTTTGCATTGTCATTCAATTCCCTGAGTCCCTGTTCCATTCTTTCTCTATCTGTTTTCCTGTCTTTTCCAGTTCAGATGTTTTGTCTTCAAAACCACTAATTTTGTCTTAGAGCCATTCAAATCTTCTGTTATGTGCCTCTAATGTATTTTTAATCTCATTCATTGTGTCTTTTATTCCTATAAGCTTTGTAACTTTTCTTTACCGGCTTTCAAATTGTTCTTTATGCTCACCCAGTGTCTTCTTAATATCTTTTATATCTTTAGTCATATTTTCCTTCAATTCTTTGAATTGATTTAGGAGATTTGTGTGATTATCATTTATTAGTTGTCTTAAATCATGTATCTCATCAGGATATTTGGTTTGTTCCTTTGGCTAGACCATCTCTTTCTGTTTCCTAGTATGGCTTGTAATTTTTTGCTGATGTCTAGGCATCTGAATATGTTGGTGAATTTACTCTGATGGTGAATTTCTCTCTCTCTTGCTTTGTGGTTTGTTTGTTTTTTTTCCCTTCATGACTCTTATTTGATTTTTGATTTAACTTATTCTAAGTCTTCAAAATTGCCCAGCTTATGTTATCAAAATCGGGGTAGGATCTCACTAATTGGGTGCAGATTTTCCCTCAGCAGTTTGGTTTAAGAGACACTTAAAAGCAGTTTTTCTTTTTTGCAGTTTTCTGGCTGTCCAACAGATGGTGCTCATTGGTGAACCTTTCCACAGAGGTGTTTCTTTCAACCTTCCCTTACCGATGTTTCTGGGCTGACCAGAGCCAAGATTCAAAGCAGGCTCTGCTGCCTGAATTCACTGAAGAGAAACCACTCTCCACCCTCTAGCCTACCCTCCCTCTTCCCTATAATAGCTGACAGGGAGGAAGGCATCTGTTCCCCTCTCAGTTAGCTGAAGTGACCGAGGGGTTTTATGGAGGCTTAATGTCTTGAGGATAGGGGATGGATGCCCTTGCTGGTCACTGCGGGGTTTAGTAACTCATATTTATTTTTTTCAGGTTCTTTGTCTCCCTGTCCTTCACCCTCCTTGGGGTTGTGCAGCACTGTCCTGCTCTTCTGACACCCAAAGCAGGTCCCTTGAAGAGCTTTTGGCCCTTTCTCCCTTGTTTTTGTGGGAGAATTGAAACCTGTCTGCCTAATTTGATGCCATCTTCCTGGAACTCACTTATGGTTTATTAATTGTATTTTTAATTCTAGAATTTCCACTGAATTTTTCATAGATTCAAGTTCTCTGGAGACATTTCCACTTTCTCATCTATTTTCTTTAAATATTAGTCACAGTTATTTTTAATTATATGTCTTATAATTCAAATATCTGCATTACTCATAGGTCTGTTTCTATTAAACTGTTTTTTTTCCCCCCATAGGAAACTGTTTTTCCCTTCTTACTCTTGATATGTTTGGTAATTCTGTGCTGAATCCTAGAAATTGTGTTTTATAAATGTGAGAGTCTTTGAATAATGCTATCTTTCTCTTGAGTGGATTTTCTTTAGCTTTTGGCACATTTGAGGCTAGATTTCAGTCCTTGTAAGGTCTGGTCCATTTCTGATTTGTTCTAACTATGGCGCATGGTCCTACAGAGATTGTGCACTGAGGTGGGACCTAAGCTTCTGATCTTGTATCCGCTTTATGATGGCACAACAATAGCTTTGCCTATCTTCTTGGTTTCCTAGCAGTTGCCTTCTGTTACAAATTTTGGCCTACTTGTCATATATATTGGCAGGTCATGCTCACCTCAATGATTTTCTTATATCAATAACGTCATGATCCTTCAAGTTTCATCTACCTTGATAACTCTTTAATGCCTTCATATGTCTCTGAGGGCTTGAAACAGATCTTTTTATATTATTCATTATGTTGTTTTAGTGTTTCAATTAATTTTTCTGGTTATTCTAAACAGAATCTTGATTGGACAGAAGCTAATATATCAGAGTCACAAGTGGAATCATGTTCACATAACAATCTTGTGTAACACACAGGATTCCCATATACCACTTGCATTAGTGTGGAATATGTGTTACTATTAATGATAGCACATTTTTATAATTGTACTCTCAGTTAAAGTCCATGGCTTAACTTAGGGTTCACTATTTGTGTAGTGTAGTTTCATGAATTTTTAAAAGAATTTTTATTCTGTTACCATATATACAATCTGACATTTTCCCTTTTAATCATATTAAGATATTTTTCATTGCTGTTAATTGTGTTCACAATATTGTGCAACCATCATCACTATCCATTACCAAAACATTTCCATCATTCCAAATAGCAACACTGTACATTTTAAGCTTCAGCTTCCTATTTCCTATCCCCACCCCATCCTCTGGTAATCTATAATCTAGATTCTGACTCTGTGAGTTTGCATATTCTAATTGTTTCAAATCAGTGAGATTATTAAATATTTTTCCCTTGTTCTGACTTATTTCACTCAATATAATAACTTTAAGTTTCATCCATGTTGTCACATGCATCTGAACTTCATTCCTTTTGAGGGCTGAATAATATTCCATTGTGAGTATATATCACATTATGTTTATCCATTCATTTGTTGATGGACACTTGGATTGCTTCCATCTTTTGGCAATTGTGAATAATGCCACTATGAACATCTGTGTGAAATATCTGTTTGAGGCTGTGCATTTAATTCTTTTGAATTAAATACATAGAAATGGGATTGCTGGATCATATGGTAATTCCGTACTTAACTTTCTGAGGAACTGCCAAACTGTCTACCACAGTGGCTGCACCATTTTACATTCCCACTCAGAATTAATTTTAAAATTATAAAGTGTGAGTCCTTCAACTTCATTCTTCTTTTCCAGGTGGCTTTGACAATTTGGGGTCATTTTCTCTTCCATATAGATATCATGACTGGCTTTTCCATTTCTGCAATGAAGGTTGTTGGAATTTTTATTAGAATTGCATTGAATCTGTAAATTGCTTTGGATAGAATTAACACCTTAATAATATTTAGGCTTCCAATCCATGAACACAGAATCTTCTTCTATTTATTTAAGTCTTCTTTGATTTCTTTTAGCACTGTTTTTTTTTTTTTGTTTGTTTGTTTTTTGTAAATAAGTCTTTTAAATCCTTGGTTAGATTCAGTCCTAGATATTTTATTCTTTTAGTTGCCATTGTAAAAGCAAATTTTTCTTGATTTATTCTTCTGTTTGTTATTGCTAGCATATAGAAACTCAACTGATTTTTATGTTGTCCTGTACCTACCACTTTACGGATTTCATTTATTAGCTCTAGGAGCTTTGTTGTGGATTTTTCAGGCTTTTATATATATAGCTATCATATCACCTGAAAATAGAAAAAGTTTTACGTCTTCCTATCTAATTTGGAGGCCTATTATTTCTTTTTCTTGCCTAATTTCTCTGGCTGAAACTTCCAGTACAATGTTGAATAACAGTTGAGACAGTTGGCATCCTTGTCTTGTTCCTGACTTAGAGGGAAAGCTTTCTGTCATTCACCATTTAGGATGTTATCTGTTTTGTTTTGTTTTTCATATATGCTTTTTACCATGTTAAGGAAGTCTCCTATTTCTAGTTTTCCAAATATTTTTTATCAAGAAGTAGTTCTGGTTTTTGTCAGATGCCTTTACTTCATCAATTGATATAATCATGTAGGTTTTTTTTTTTTTTTTTCCTTTTATTCTGTTAATGTGGCAAATTACATTAATTGATTTTCTTTTGTTAAAACATCCTTGCATGCCTGAGATAAATTCCACTTTTTCATGATATAATTTTTTTAATGTGCTTTTGGATTCAGTTTGCTTGTACATCGTTGAGAATTTTTGCATCTATATCCATAAGAGATATTTGTCTCTAATTTTCTTTTCTTTGTGGAATCTTTATATGGCTTGGTAACTTTATATGGCTTTGGTCATGTAAACCCTTAGAATGAATTAGTGAGTGTTCCCACCTCTTCAATTTTTTAAAGTGTTTGAGCAGGATTGTTGTTAATTCTTCTTGAAATGTTTGGTAAAAATTCCCCCGTGAAGCCATCTGGTACTGAGTTTTTGTTTGCTAGGAGGTTTGTGGTTCAATATCTTTACCAGTTATTTGTTTGATGAGGTCTTTTATTTTTTTCTGGAGTCAATGTAGGTAGTTTGTGTGTTTCTACAAATTTGTCCATTTCATCTAGTTTATCTAATTTGTTGGTGTACAGTTGTATAGAGTATCCTCTTACAGTCCTTTTTTTTTTTTTCCTGTGGATTGTTAGTAATGCCCCTCTTTCATTTCTGATTTTATTTATTTGCATCTTTTTTTCTAATTTTTCTTCATCAGTCTAGTTAAAGTTTTATCAATTTTATTGATGTTTTCAAAGAACCAACTTTTGGTTTTGTTGATCCTTTTTTTTTTTTTTTCCCTTCTCCATTTATCTCTACTTTAATCTTTGTTTTTCCTTCCTTCTGCTTGTTTTGGGTTTAGTTTGTTCTTTCTTTCTAGTTCTTCCAGATGGAGGTTCAGGCTCTGATTTGAAATCTTTTTTTTTTTTTTAAATGTAAGCACTAGAGCTATAACTTTCCCCCTCATCACTGCCTTTGTTACATCCTGTAAGTTTTATGTTGTATAATTATTTTCATTTGCCTCAAGTTATTACCTAATTTCCCTTGTGATTTCCTCTTTTATCCATTGGTTGTTTAAGAGCATTTTGTTTAATTTCCACATATTTTTGAAGTTTCCATTTCTCCCTCTCTTATTGATTTTTTTTTTTAAAAGATTTATTTACTTTATCCATTTTAAAGCCCCCCTTCCCAATTTGCTGTTTTGTCCCCATTCACTGGGCAATTCTCTGTGTCTGTTTCCTGCCATCTCTTCTCATCCTTCTCCTCCAGGCTTCACTGGGATTCGATCCTGGAGACCTCCGATGTAGGAGAGAGGTGTTCTGCCACATGCACCACCTCGGTTCCTGGTTTTTGGAGCATCTCGTCTTGACTCTCCCCTGCGTCTCTCTCCTGTTACGTCATCATCTTGCTGTATGGCTCCTGGGGCCTGACAGCTCACCGGCACACAGAGCCTGGCAGCCCATGCGCCTTATATATATAGGATTGAACCCAGGTCCCTCCATATGGCAGACGGATGCCTAACTATTTGAGCCACATCTAGCCCCCTCTCTTATTGATTTTTAACTTTACTCCATTGTAGTCAAAGAAGAGACATTGTATGATATCAATATTTTTGTATTTACCAAGATTTGTTTTGTGACCGAAGGTATGGTCTATCCTGGAGAATGATCCATGTGCACTCAAGAATGTTTATTCTGTTTTTGTTGGATGAAGTGTTCTATATACGTCTGTTAAATCTACTTAGTTTAGAGTATCGTTTAAATTTTCTATTTCCTTATTGATCTTCTGTCTAGATTTGCTGTCCATTATTAAAAGTGGTGGATTAAAGTCTTCTCCTATCAATGTAGAACTGTCAATTTCTCCCTTCAAATCTGTCAGTATTTGCTTTGTATATTTTGGTGCTCTGCTATTAGGGGCATATATATTTATACTTGTTACATCTTCTTATTGAATTTACCCCTTTATCAGTACATAATGGCTGTCTTTTTCCCTCATAACTGTTTTTGACTTAAAATCTATTTTATTTTATCTTAGTATAGCTACCTAGCTTTGGTTTGGATAGTATCTGCATGGGATATATTTTTTTCCATCCTTTCACTTTCAACCTATTTATATCCTTGAATTTACAGTGAGTCTCTTAAAGACAGCATGGGTCATCCTTTTTAATCCATTTTGTCAATCTCTCCTTTATGACTGCAGAGTTTAATTTGTTTACTTTTAAACTCACTATAGATAATGCAGGACTTTCTTTTGCTATTTATTCTGTGTAAATCTCATGCCTTTTTTGTCCTTCAATTCTTCTGTTAGTGTCTCTTTCATATTTATTTGATTTTTTGTATTGTTTCATATTGCATCCTTTTCCTTTCTACTGCATATATTTCTCATATATTTTCCTTGTGGTTACCATGGGGTTAAAATTAAGCATCTTAAATATATAACAATCATGTTTGATTTGATACTTATTTGACTTCAACTGCATACACATACATTGTTCCTATACCCCTCTGTACCCCAAACTTTTTTGTACTTGTTACAAATTATACTTTAGTACATTATATGTCCAAAACCATAGATTTATCCCTTAATTTTTATGCTTTTGCTTCTTTAGCTCCTGCAGGAAGTAAGAAGTGGAGTTACATACCAAAAAATACAATACAGTAGTACTGGCATTTATAATTACCAAATGGTTACCTTTACCAGAATTTTTATTTCTTTATGCCACTTTGAACCACTGTATAGTGTCCTTCCCTTTCAATTTGAAGAACTCCCTTTGGCATTTCTTGTAGGGCAGGTCTAGTGGTGATGAACTCCCTCATCTTTAGTTTATCTGGGGATGTCTTCATCTCTCCCTCATTTGTGAAAGAAAGTCTCACCAGATAAAAATTCTTTGTTGACATTTTTTTTTTCTCAGCACTTTAAGTATTCCAACCCATTGCTTTCTTGCCTTCATTATTTCCGCTGAGAAATCAGCATGGAAACTAACTGGGATTCCCTTATACGTAGTAGGTTGCTTTTCACTTGCAGCTTTCAGAACCTCTTCTTGTTCTTTGCATTTGATAGTTTGATCAGTATGTGGTGGAATATGTTTTCTTTAAGTTTATCCTGTCTGTTGTTCTCTGGGCTTTCTTGGATGTGCTTATTCTTGTGTTTTGCTAAGTTTGGAAATTTTTTTGTCTTTATTTCTTTGCATATTCCTTTTGTCCCTTTCTCTCTTCTCTGTCTAGGAATATCATAATGTGTATATTGGTATGACTGATGGTTTCCCAGAGGTCTCCCAGGCCATTTTCACTTTTTATAATTCTTTTTTATTTCTGCTCCTCAGCCTGACTCATTTCAATTGTCTTGTCTTCAGGTTTACCGATATTTTTCTTCTGCCAGCTCCTTTCTGCTGTTGAAATCTTCCTGGGAATTTTTCATTTAAGTTATTTTAGTTTTCAGCTCCAGTAGTTCTGTTTGGTTCCTTTTTAAATTCTATCTCTTTATCGTGCTTCTTGTATTGTTCTTTGTTTTCCTGATATCCTTTAGTTCTTTCTCTCTATCTTCCATCATCTCCTTGATCATATTGAATATAACTTTTTAAAAAGTCCTTATCTGGTATATCCATGGTCCAGAATTTTATCTTCTTCCTTTGGATGAGCTATGATTTTGTGTTTCTTTGTTTGTCTTGTGATCTTTTGTTGCACACTGCATATTTTAATATTTTAAAATTTTAATTGTGGGTTTTTTCCTGAGATGTCTCTTTCTTGACTTTGTAACCAGCTGGTGATAGGAGAGATATTCTGGAGTCTCAGCTTTCCTATCAGGAAGGTCTTCCCAAGGCAAATGTAAAGTGCAGTATCCTCCGTGACTTTTCTAGTCCCATGTCTTGTCCCGGGTTTGTGCTTGCTAGTGGCCTTAGGAGTTCCCCTGTTTACAGGGGTCTGAATGCTTCCTCTATTTCCCAGGAGACAAACCTTATTTCTCTTCTAGGTCTTCCACCAGTAGAACTTTAAAGTACCTTAAAGTAGTTTGAGTAAAGTACCTTAGGTAAAATACCTTACCTACCTTAAAGTAGGCAAGCCTTTGCTCCAAGCCATCCTCCTTAATTATTTTTTATACTTCTTTTGTTTTCTCAAGCTGCTTTTGCCTGGAGGGCAGATTCTGAGAGAGGGGCATGCTGGAGGGGGGTTTTCCAAGAGGGTCTATACCAGTTGGAACAAGGCCAAGGACTCCAAGCTGCCCTAGATAGGGGATGAAGGAAGAGCCAGGGAGGGAGCAGGAGCTGCTTCTACGGCTCCCCAAAGCAGCTCTCTTGACCTGCCCAGCATATGCAGCCCTGCAGCTGTCCTCTGCAACTCTGAGGAAGCAGCCCACCTTTAAGTCTCCTCCACTGCCTTTGTCCAGCATGAAATTGTAACAATGACTGTCCTCAGAGCTGGGCCCCCACCAATCCAAAGTAGCTAATCAAAAGCCACAATCAACGATCAGCCTGTGCCCACCCGGATCTTGGGGAAATGGATTTTTATGTCCTTTACTGAGACCAGCAAGCTATGCCAGGGGCTGGACCCCACTGCTGCCTGCCACAGGAGTAGGGGATGGACAAATGGTAACCACTGTGAGGGGAGAGCAATTACTGGCATTTTCCTGTAATTTACAAGCCTCTTCGATCTGCACTCCCCTGGATGATATACAGTGTTCTGTTGGAGTCCAGAGATTTGTAGTAGTTGATTCAGACAGTTTCTGCCTACTTAATAATTGTTTTTCTGAAGTGCCTGATTTCTGGAACTTTGTTCTCTGCTATCTTCCTACAATTCATTGATTTCATGCACTTTTGACAGTTCCTTTCTGTTTCTGACAATTTTTTTTCTTTTTTTTAGAGGTAAGGTGGGCACACATTTCCATGTGTATTTTATTCATATTTGCTCTATCACAAAATATAGCTATCTATCAAACGATATTTATTAAGCATTCTCTGTATCACAAATACATTTCTAGATTAGGGTCTCACAATTGGACAAAGGGTATGTAAGGAGAAAGAAGAGTCTAACATCTTAATTTGTTGGGAATGAATTAACATATACAAAAGCACTTGTTACCTTGCTACTGTTGTTGTGTGGTATGTGCTTTTTTATCTTTCCTTGAATATTCTCCATTTTCAGGTTCATAAAAATCCCCCTCAAGACAAGAAACATGTCTTATATCTCTTGGGCTCCTCAGAGCCCCGTTGAGTAGTCTGCCCAATAAAGCCCTCTTGATAAAGATGCATTCAATGAAAGGATGGAACCAGTGTACGTACAGAGGAACAAAAACAAGCTCATGGTGTATAATGACAGTGTTATTCTAGTGATGAGATGACAAAACAAACAGAAAAACACAGCATGGTATGACGGTGGTAAGTGTAATGATATGGCTAAGTGCATGTAGCAAGTCATCTGACCCAAATCTAGGGAGAAGTGGGAAGATTTTCAAGGGAAAGAGATATAAGGAAAGTATTATGAAGTAAACTGGTGAGGACAATGAGGAAGGGTACTCCAATCACAGAGAACAACACACGCAGTGATTTCCACAGTGAGACCTTCTGGGACTAGGAAGTATTTGGTGTGGCTGGAAGATATGGTGATGGGGTAGAGGTATTAGTGGGGCTGAATTTATGGAGGGCAAACAGTAAGAAATAACACTGTGGTTGCTTGAGGGCTGGATTGTGAAGTTCCTTATAAATTCTACCAAAGAGTTTGTGTTTCTTTCTAAAAATAATAGTGAACCATTGAATCTGTGGTTAAGACATCATCATATTAATGTTTCACAAAAATCTCATTGTTAGTTTGGGAAAGAGATTGGCTATTAGTGAAACAGGAGGCAGGCTGGTCAATGATAAGGTGTTGGAGTCATATCAGTGAGAAATGATGGCATAATGAATGCCTTGATGGATATGGGAGTTTAGGCAGAGGGTAGAGAAGTTGCATTAGAGAGTTATTAAAATGATATAGGACTCTTGGGATGTGGTGGCTGATTGGAGTTAGGCAAAATGGAAAAGAGAGGAATCAGGGATGACTGTCAAATGTCTAATAGATAGGTCAAGATATCATTCATGGCAACTGAGGACAGAGAAGTACGAGCATTGACATTTTCTGTACCTCATTTCCCCTATCTTTATAATTAAGCAATTCTTGCCCTTCCCTTCTTGTAGCACTATTACCAGGTCCAAATAAGGTAATATATTTAAGAACGCTTTTACAATTACAGAGCAATTTTCAAAATGGTTCCTTATTACTGGTTTACATTTAGCCAAAATTTAAAATTAAAACAAAACAAAAGAAAAATTATAAGAACTATATAACTGTATGGAGGACAAAATACCTTTTCATTTGTTATTTTAAATAGAAAGAAGTAATCTTTTGGAGAGTGACAACAAACCCATATATACAATTCAGGCTCTCCTTCCACCTCTGTTTTAGTTTGCTAAGGGCTGCCAAACAATATTCCAGAGATGGGTTGGCTTTTACAATGGGGATTTACTAACTTATAAGTTCTGAAGCTGTGAAAATGTCCAAATCAAGCCTTCTTCAGGCAATGCTTTCTTTCCCCGAAGACTGGCAATCATGGATTTCTGTCACATGGCAGGGCACAATGGCGGCGTCTGCTGTCTGTCCCTTCTCTTCTCTGGTCTTGTTGCTTCCAGCTTCTGGCTTCCTTTGGCTTTCTCTCTGCTCCTGTGGCATTCTCTCTTCCGGGTCCTATTGATTTCAGCTTCTGGCTTCCAGGGCTTTCTCAGCTTCTGGGAGTTTTTCTGTGTGTCCCTATCCATATTCATCCCGTTTATAAAGGACCCAAGTAAGAGGATTAAGACCCACCTTGGATTATGCCTTACTGAAATGATCCAAAGGAATGCCCCCTAACTGAGGTAATCTAATCAAAAGGTCTCACCTACAATAGGTTCAGACCCACAGAAATGGATTAGTTCTACAGACACGATCTTTTCTGGGATTCACAAAAGCCTCAGACTACCACACCCTCTCTCTGGTCTTCCATCCTGTACTCTGATTACAACATGTCATTTGTCCAAGGAAAAGTCCACAATCATTCTTTGTTGCTTATTGGTTCAAGCTGAAAATTGCTAGCCTCCCATTCAAAGTATATCAGCACCTTGCAGCTGCAAGTGACCCTCCTACCTCCACATCTGATACACATGTGCTCTCACTCCCTCTGTACACATGTATTTGCACACATACAGGGAGTGTGCTCAGCAATCCCTCATTAAGATCTTGAGCACCATGTCAGATGAGAAGATCTGTAAAATGGAGTTAATGATATCTATCTCACAAGGTTGATGACTAGGTAAATTGAAATTACACATTGCATATGTATAAATCACCATATGTATCATAACTGGCAAAGAGTAAGGACTCAATAATAGTACTTTATTATTATTATTATTTTCCAACACAAACTCTCAGTGGGCAGATCCCCTGCTTCTTTCAGGGAATTTTTGCCCTTGGAAATCTTCTCCTGCTCTCTCTACTCCAGCTTCCATGTGTCTCCTCCGGACTACTTGGTTTCCCCTATTTCCTCCAACCCCGTCTTTCTAAATTTCTGTGATGTTTAGGATCTATCATCAATGTTTAAAACTGGATTATATATCAAATCAATCTTTTTGTTTAAAGAACAAAAGATGAGTTGAAAATATAACTTTTTTAGCTTTGGTCTAAAAGATAGGGGAGGTTGTTGGTTTTGGAACAGTTAATCATCAAAACAAATGTGTCATATGGCATATTTGGGTTTATTTTCTTTCATTCTCTGGCAGTTCAAACATTGAAATAATAAATCCTATTGTTCCCTAAATGTCCTAGTTAAAACCAAAATTGAGATTATTTCATCCAACTATTAGGAAAGACTCGTAGGAAGGAGCCTGTAAAACATCCTTGGTTTTCTTGATAAGAATGCAGAGCAACTCACAGCTCCAGGAAAATTTCCCTCAGGCAGTTGAATTCTTGTCCAGACAGCAGTAAATGGCTTCAGCAAAATGCCTGGAGCAACATAGAACATTAGCACTATGGGGTTACTTAAGATGGAAATGCATTAATTCCATTTTAAAATTCTATTCATGGAAACTGAAGTTGTATAACTTGGGGAAAAGACAGGCATCCCTTTGAACACAAACTCTGATACTTTTAATAGGGCAAATTTACTTAACTTCTTCAAGCTCAGCTTTCTTCTCTGTTAAATGGGGATGAAAATATGTCCTCTGAGAGAAAACATTTTGTGTCTTCACATGTAGGTGTTTTAAGAGCAATAATCATAAAACAACAATCTTCTAAAATTAGTTCTTTGAACATCTATAAGCTACTTTAAAATGATTTGGCAACTTTCCAACGTTCCATCAAAGTAAAATAAAAGAAAAAATTTAAACATGACTATCATGCCAAAGATTTATTTCATTCATTCATGAGGGAACCAGCAGGATGTTAAAGCTGGTTCAAAGAGAATTTGAGAAACTTAGTATTTATAGGCTCTGAAAGAATGATTGCTGGAATAAGACTGCTAAATTCAGTGCAAATTTGTTAATTTCTTACAGAGCAATAAAACTGTAATCTTTGGGGTTATCGTTTCTACCGTTCATATATAATATTTGTTCCTAGAAGGCAAAATCTAAATTTAACGTATATCTTCAAATATTATGGGTCCTAATCAATGATAAATAGTTAATCAAATAAAAGTGTATTCTTTTAGAAAAATTAAATAATCCTTGTGAAGGTCTGTTAGACAATGCTTCTAACATGACATGCAGTCATTATTTTATCTTACTCCCAATTTTGAAAATTTTTAACATTACCTTTTCCCCCAGTATGTCCTATCATTCCCATTACTGGTTGATATCATCAATTCTTATACTTTTTAACATGCCTGTGTCCCAATAAATTCCACTGTTCCTAACTCCCTTTCTATCAGCTATTTACTGCCCACTTACTCTGATCTTTTTCCTTTTAGCTTCATTATTTGAATCAGCCTTAGCTCTTATGCAAGAAACTGAATTAAACAATTTTGTTTATACACAGCTACTAGCTACTATCTCTATGTGGTAGGCTTCTGCCACACATCTGATATCTAACGCAAGAAGGCACAAAGTTCTAGAAACTCAGTGAAGTCCTAACTGTCCTTTTGTCTGTTCCCAAAACACCTTGTCTGAAAATTTCACTTAAGGCAAACATGCGATACTCTTGTGATATATTTTTCTAACCATTTTTTCTTTTCAGGATCAAGTGATCAAGGATCTTCTAAACCAGAATCCCAGGACCCATTAGGAATCAAACTTAGGGAGCTCTTCCTAAGGGTGGAAGGTGTGTTGGATTTTCTTCCCTGTTCATCTAAGAATAGGAATGTATTTACCATCTAGTTCAACTTTGTATCTTGAATGCCATCATTTTTAATGAAAGCCCATATCCAACATCTGTTGTGAATATTAACAAGTCACTGATTTCACCAATGAAAATCCATTTCTAATATCCATTATGCTAATTAACAAAGCTCTGGTGTTGATCAGAGATTTAAGAAAAAGCTGAGGCTTTGTAGATGACATCTCTGTTGTGTGGTCTTCTCGATAAATGTCAAGTACCACCTTGGAGCGTGTTCCTAATTCAGGGGCCTACTCTTTTACATCCCACTGTCTAGGCTGGAAGCAGTTTAAAATAAATTACAGCCTACCTCCTGGATTTAGCTTACTTTCTCTGGAAGGCAGAGCTGTTGGGGCACTTGCTGGGGTGGAAGTGTTTCCTGTCTCTAAGTAAGCCGATCAGCTGCACAACTTTGGAATATAGAACTCATTCTGTATGGCAATGGGGAATTGAGCAAGGAAAGTACCGGAGACTCCGAAGTTCTCCCTTGAGGGTTAGGATGTCACAGGAGATGAGACCCAACAATTGCCATGGCAACAGAAACTAGGAAAATATGAATGAGTGAAATGAAGCATCCCGTCTTATTATAAACCAAGAATATCTTTTTGCATTGCTAATTTCTTTTTCTGTCAGAGTTTCCAGGAAAAACAAAGACCAAAGGCAACTCTGGTTTAAATTCAATTGTAATTGTGTCAGGTTTTATATTACGATAAAATCTTAGGCTCCTTACAAGGAGGTTAAATCCCTAGTTGATTCAAACTGAATTTAGTTTCTTCAATAATGAGCAAGATGAGACAAAAACGTGACCCATTTTTTATTCTCTTTAGAGTCCAAATTCTTGCTATATATTTTCCCTTTCCTCTCTACCTTAGGAGGCCTTCTCACAGCTACCAGGGCAGGAAGAAACTCTTACTGCTTGGGGGATGGAAAGATTCATGGCTTCCTCCAACACAAAAGGCCAGGGTAATTTTAGGCAAAGAGATCAGCCTGCGGTGATTCATTGGACAGCGCACATTTTGTGCCCTGGCCTGAGCTTTTACCTATTTATGATGGTGTAATTTCATTTGCTTTTAGAGATACCACTTTATGCTCCCTGTGTCAGACTAACTCTGAAATATGTCCAGCAGGCAAGATACTTAACCTCTCATAGGGATGGATCTACAGTGCATATAGGCAAGGGGCAGGGGATAGAACGAGCTGTGGATTTGTAACCCTTCCCTCCACATATGGAAGGGTTGCCACATTGTCTGAAACTACCAACACTTGTGGTTAGAAAATTCTGGATCCACATGGTACCATCCCTGCATGCAAGGATTTGCCTCCCAAAATTGAGAACACAGTATAAATAATTATTTAACTGAGGGTTATAGTTTCAGAATCATTTGTTTGCCATGTGAATGATAGTGTACAATGTCTGGTTTTTGTACATTAGCCTTAGCCTTGGTTTCATCTAACTTTACTCCCCTTTTTTCTCTTTATATTAATTTGCAAAGTTTCTTTGAATTGATTTTTGGGAACTTTACATACACAGGGGATTTAACGCAATTTTAATGACCATCCATGGATGCCCCCTCAGTCTTATCAAATCATGTTGTTGCCAGATTTACTGATTCCATTTCTTATTTTTTTTTTTTTTCCTTTTTGGAGAGAACTATTACCACGAATGCGATTTTTTAAATTCTCATGCATGTTTTTATACTTTAATACATACTTTTATATCCACAAATGCTAAATAGTTTTAATATGTAGGACTTTTAAAATGTTATAACTATAGTGTAGTTTCCTTTGTATGAATTTTCCATAATTCATTTATCCATTCTCTTAAGTTGTTTCCAGTTCTTCATCATTATAAACCAATGCTACAATGTTTTCATGCGCAAGGGCTCTCTAGAGGCTTGGACTAGAATGGAATAACTAAGTTGTCAGGTATGGCTATCTTCAACTTCACTAGATATTGTCAAATTGCTCTCCAAAGAAAATATAGGAGTTCTTTATCCATTCTGGGCACTAAAATATTGTCAGTCATATGCACAGCAAATATATTTTCCAGTCTGTGGCTTGTCTTTTGCTTTTGTTCACAGGGGGTTTTTCTTAAAGTTGTAATTTTAGTGTGCTTGAAGGTATCCCATTTTCCTTTGTTTTGTGCATTTCGCCTCTTGTTCTAAGAATTCTTTCATTTTTGTGGTCATGGAGATGTCACCTTCTCCCTCATCCTCCGGCTCCTTTGTCTATGTGGGCTCAGATCATGGATTACCCTGTTATGTGAGCACTATCTAGATACAAAACTCAATACTTCTTCATATTCCCCTAATGAATCTTCCATCTTCCGGCACAAATGCATTAGTGAGCATGGTAGACTTTACTGAAGATTTTGTAGAAGTGACAAAGGAGTGGTGTACATCTACCGCCTCACAGTGTATAAATCAACACCTCCTCCTAGCTATTTCCATTCTCTTCCTTCCTAAATTCTGATTTTACTAGCACTTTCTCTACCAGACTTAGGCCTGTCCTCTTCTCCCCTTGGGAGAAAACAATTTCTCTCTTTTCTTCATGAAAAACAGCTTCACATGCTTTGCTCTAAAACAGGGGTATCAGTTAAAGTTACAAGTAACGAGTCACAACCATATAAAAGTGTCATCTCGATTGCAGTGGGTCTCTCACTAAAAGAAGTTCTTATAATCATTCATTCATTCATTTATTCAGATAACATTTATTGAGCATCAACAAAAATGTCAAACATTATATAAGATACTGAGTAAACAAAACAACATCCCATGTGGAAAAAATAGACGATGGGGATATAGGCAGGCTTCTCTGAGGAGGTGACATTTTAGGTGAGATGGGTAGAATAAGAAACTAGCCATTTCAAGGTGGGAGTGAAGCATATGACAGGAAGCTAAATGACAAATGCAAAGGCCAGATGCAGTGAAAAAGATCTTGGCATATAAAAGGAACCAAAAGGATGCTGTATGGCTAAAAGGGAATGCACAGGTGGAAAATGATATGGAATGTGGATGGAGAGAGGTAGGGGTGAGATCATTGATTGCCTTTTAGGCCTTCCTAAAGAGATGCTAGTGATTTGTGTTTTTAAAATATTGTATTAAATATTTATGGTAGATGGACAATATATAATGGCAGAAGAAGGAAGAACAATTAGGAGTCTCTTGCTGGGATCCAGGTGAGATGCAATGATAATGAAGAAGAGTTTCTGTGACAATAGAGATGTAGAGAAGTAGAAGAAGAGTTGACAAGATTTGTTGGTGAGATGAATAAAGAGGGTAAGGAAGAAAGTGGAATCAAAGATGGCACCCAGTATAGTGATACGATTAAAAGTGTGGCCAACCCAAAGCATGTGCAACAAAAGAAAAAGTAGATAAATGGGACCTCCTCAAAATTAAACCCTTTTGCACCTCACAGGACTTTGTTAGAAGGGTGAAAAGGCAGCCAACTCAATGGGAAAAAATATTTGGAAATCACATATCTGATAAGGGTTTAATAACCAGGATATATAAAGAGATGTTACAACTCAACAATAAAAAGACAAATGACCCAATTAAAAAATGGGCCAAAGACTTGAATAGACATTTCTCCGAAGAAGAAATACAAATGGCAAAAAAAAACACATGAAGAAATGCTCAACATCACTCATGATTAGGGAAATGCAAATCAAAACTACAATGAGATATCATTTCACACCCATCAGAATGACCACCATTAAAAAGACAGAGAACTACAAGTGTTGGAGAGGATGTGGAGAGATAGGAACACTTCTTCACTGTTGGTGGGAATGCAGGATGGTACAACCACTATGGAGGACTGTTTGGCAGTTCCTAAAGAAGTTGAATATAGACTTGCCACGTGACCCTGCAATACCACTACTGGGTATATACCCAGAAGAACTGAGAGCAGTGACACAAACAGACATCTGCACACCGATGTTCATAGCCACATTATTCACCATTGCCAAAAGTTGGAAACAACCCAGGTGTCCATCAACAGATGAATGGATAAACAAACTGTGGTCTATTCACACGATGGAATATTATGTAGCTGTAAGAAGAAATGAAGTCGTAAAGCATATGACAACATGGATGAACCTGGAGGACATTATGTTGAGCGAAGCAAGTCAGACACAAAAGGACAAATACTGTATGAATGCGTTACTATGAACCAAATATATTGTGTAAAATATTGTTTGATTCACACACACACAAAAAACAAAAAAACAAACAAAAAACAAAACAACAAAAAAATTTACATGTATCCATTACATTTAATTGAGAAATGTATATATTTATTCATCTGTGTTTACTTTTTAGTTTTTAATTGCTTATGTTTTCAATTATTAAATGTACAAAATAAAGTTAAAAAAAAAAAAAGTGTGGCCATAAACTGAGATGGTGAAGGCTTCTCAAGAACAGGTTTAGGGTAGAACAGGTATCAAGAGGTTTTGTCTTGGGCAGTTCATTCTGAAATGCCTATAAGGCATCCAATTGGAGACATTGAGTGTTCAGTTGGTTGCATGGAGCTATAGTTCAGAGAAGAGGTAATTTGGGGAATACCTGCGGACAGGAAAAGATAATTTTTCCATTTCATGACAGATAGACAAGTATATGGACAGGAAAAAGGAATGAAAGAAGGCCTTACTGTAGTTCTATTCTAAAATTTAGATTCTGGGGGTCGGATGTGGCTCAACTGGTTGAGCATCCGTCTCCCATATGGAGGGACCCAGGTTCGATCCCCGGGACCTCCCGGTAAAAAAAATAAAAAAAATAAAAAAATAAAATAAAATAAAATTTAGATTCTAGTGACTATTAGCCATGGCCTTGAACTTTTGTGCAAAGATAGGGATCAGGAAGCCCAGGTAAAGTCAAAAGATGGCAATTTTCTACTTTTTCCCATTTATAAATTTCATTGTTCCTCTAGGCTTTGTTCTTTTCCGGAATTTCCAGAGTTAATTTCTAGAAGGTACTACACTAATGCATTTCAAAAGTAATGAAGTTGATTGCACCCTTTCAGGGAGTAATTGGGGTATGTCTTGGAGGTTTATTGAGAGATTTGTAGTGTAAAATGGTCAACAAAACTGATATGCCTGTATTTGAACAACAGTAACAGTTCTAAACCTTTTACTTGGCTTTTGGTTGATATTCCCGAGTAGATTTGTGGATCGTTTCTTGTAATTGATAAGAAATTTGGCATTTCAGTGGATTGTGCTTACTGCAGGTAAAATGGTGAATGTTTGGGGTTCTTTGCCTAAATCTTCTGTATGGCTATGGATGGATATAGTTTATATTTTGTTTATTCTCAATATTTATTCCACTGATACTTTCAGCCGGAATTGCACACAAAATTCTGGGCTTTTCTTTCACTCTTACTGTTGACAGCTATTAGTTAGAAAATAAGGGGTATATACTATGAACCAGCTGCTGTGATACCCATGAGAGGTACTGGAAAGACTAGATCCTGATTCCTCAATTTAAGAAGTTTAAAGTCTGGAAAAGTAACAGGCTTGTAATTACCTCCATAAACTCTAAGATAGAGGGGAAAATCATTACAATAGATAAAAACTATGCTGTCTTACTTCCAGGTAGCAATGGCCATGTGGCATGGATTTACAAAATCTCCCTAAAGGAATGAATAAAAACTTGTAAAAACTAGCAAGTAAACAAAAAGTGGATCACCAGTTGAACAAAAGGGAAAGGGAAATAACTGAATGCCCTATGTTTTCCAAAGTGGCAGCCAATAAAGGAATCAAAACATTGTAGCTTGACATAATATGGCTCTGTACCACATCTACAACATTTAAGAAGCAATATTGGTGAGTATACGGAAACAAGCAATTTAATTCAGTGTTTAATACATAAGCTTCTTTCTGACTCATTTCACATCCCAAATGGTTATTCCTTGTGAGGTATGTTCCAGGCTCTTTCTATCTTGGAGCAACTTCCTTCTCTAGGTCATCAGGATCCTCTCCATTCTGGGGAAGAAAGGTGAGAAGTTTTTATGGACTAGGCTTGGAAGTGGTAGACATCACCCAGACAGAACCCAGGGACATGGCTGCCCTTCGTTGCCAGGGAGACTGGGAAATGTAGTTTATATGCATGTCCAGGGGGAAAGGGAAATGTTTTGGTAAACAAATAGCACTCTCTGTCACAGTCTTTATAAACCATAAAATTCCCATTAATCTTTGTGAAACTGGAGATAAGTTCTATTATCTCTCTTTGACTAGGAGTGGTGAAATAGCGACATGAGAAGTAAACAAACTGAGGATGACCCTCCCTGAGGAAGGAAAGTCTCCCGGGCTTCACCAGTGGGAACACTCAGAATATCCTCTCTGGGACTAGGGCACACCTCTGGTTTAGGACATTTCTCAAAATCGGAAGACATTAGAGAGTCCATGTATTCTAATAAAGACTGCTCACAGCCTCAGCTAAGCTCCCTCTTTTCTTCCCCTTTAGCCCCTTCACTCAAGCTTGCTAGATCCCCCACATGAAAAATAATGGTTAGAAACTAGAATACCCAGGCTTTATCTATAGTTTAGAGTTGATACTAACAGGTCTCGATTGAAAGGACTTAAGGTGAATCACTCATGCTGTAGGAGATCAAATGGAAATTCTGGACAGGCATCTCATGATGACCATGAGGAGATGAAAATGAAAACCACATAGCAGCTATAAAACATACTATAGGGGGAAGAGGGGAAGCAAAGAAGCAAAAGACAAGAACCCAGTCTAGAAGAACTCTAACTTGGGAAATAAAAGAAAAAGCCATGTATATGCTTCATGTTATGGAAGAACATAATAGGAATGATGATTCAATTAAACAAAAAAGAGCTCAATGAATGAAATCATAAAGCAACAGTGTGTGGTCAAATGGGCACAAGGTCTTGGATGTTGACCGTCCCATCGTCTGTCTCTGAAGGCACAGAGCTGGCAGAGGGTCAAGATTGCATCTGAGGGGACAGTCACACAATAATCATCACACAAATCTATACAGTAGAAGGAATTTGCTACAAAGAATCTGGGATGTCTCCTAAAACCTAAGAACAGGAACAAAGCCAGGCTACCCGTAGGTACCAGAACCAAAGATTGGGAAGCCCAGAGTACTCTGTCACCATTTTTTTTTTTTTTGCCTCTTTTCCTGCATTGTAAAACTTCCCCCTCTCTCTCTCTGCACAGCTGCACAGATTCTCAGTCCACATGGAAGAATATGTTTATATTTTATACTGCCAGCAACAAATAGAGACCTTGTCTGGCTCTCAATCACAATTCCAAATTACCAGGAGAAAAATCTGATTGACCCAGATGATGTTATGTCCAAGTTATGTCCAATCACCTTGGTCCCATCAACCGTAGAAGGGGGATAAAGGAACAAAGTGATAATAAACAATTACTGAGTATAAACTATATCTTAGATACTGAATCTAGTGCTTTACATAGAGTATCTCATACAACCTTCCCATGAGCTAGGCAGTATTAATATCATTTTTAAATGTGTGATTAACTTGAGGCTTGGAGAAGTTACCTATCCAATGTCACACAGGTACCAATGGCAGAGCCAGATTTCTAATCCAGGCAGTTTAGTTCCAAAACTGCCTTTGAACTTTATGCTATATTGCAAATAAAAACAGGGGCCAGTTACCAATGAACAGAGTATGTTCCTTTATGGATTGGGCAAATCCCCTAAAAGATGCACATTAAATTCCTATTATTTCTTCAGGATAGAGTATAAAAGTAGGCTTACCAGGTTATTGGAGATACTATACAGTTGCTTTCTTGAAAAGTAGCTCCAGGTTATATCTCACCAGAAGTGTATTCTTGACAATATTATTTACTACATTTTTATTTCATCTTTGCCAATTGAGGAGGGAGATAGATTAAGAAGAATTTATCGTGACTGGGAGGTTGGGGGAACACTTACAAAGGAACTGGTATCTATCCTTGTCAATGACGGCAAAGCAAAACCAAGAAGGAAAGGCCTGGAAGTCCATGGGCTATTGGGAAAAGGCAGGGCAGTCTGGGAAAATAAGAGGGCAGAGGACTCTATTGAGAAATGATTCTGGAGAACCACGGGGGCCAGGGTGAAATTTGTGAACCTCATTATAAGCATTTTAGAGATCAGAGGTAATAGTATTTCATAAGAAAATAGCCCCAAATAATCTTTATGTGAAATATTTACTTATAACAGAAATATATTTTATATGAACATATTTATGTGTATATACATTCTTTCCTTGACTACCCCTTCCTAACTCCCCCTTTCTCCCCATATACTCCTCTTCAAACAAGTACCCATTTTGTTTTTTAAAATGCTGATTGGGTCAAATAGGATTGCTTGTATTAGGGTAAAATAAATTCATAGGGGGATGGCAGGTGTGAGGGCTTTTCAGCTTTGAAATGCATCCTAGTAGCTACATTTGCATTCTCTGAGAAATCTATGCTAATATAACATTCACACTCTGAGGAGAAGTTTAAATTGCAAATTTTGAAAAAGCTGAAGTCAGTAAATAATATTTTGGGGGGGATGGGTGGTGGGGCCAATGCACTATCAGATCTCCTAAAAGTCATAAGGGGGCTGCGGGGAAGTTGTAATTGAACGAATGAATTTGCAAAGGTGTGAACCTCCCTCCTGGAGCTGAAATCACCTGGGACGCCTGGGACTGGTTAATGAATTCTGCTCCTCCTCCAAGACAGTGGTTTGCAAACTTTAGCGTACATTAGCATCACCTGGAGAGCTTCTGAAAACAAATGGCTGGGTCCCACCCTGAAAGTTTCGGAATCTGGAGGGTGGAAGTAAGTCCTGAGAATGTACAATTTTTAAAAATTCCAAAGTTATGATTGTCCCCGGGACTTTAAGAACTGTTTGTTGCTCTATGGAAATCCTAATAGAATATTTGCTTGTGAAGGTGGGTGGCAGAAAATAACTAACTAAGAATAACTAAAGATTCTGCCTGATTACGTGGTCTGGCCAATGTTTCCCCAAAGCTTTGAAAGTTTCCTTCATGTTTTTGGAAAGACTTGATAGAAGAAATGGGCAAATTTCCCACACACTCCTGGGTACCAGCTCTGCACCCATCCCCCAACTCCTCTCTCTTCTGAGCTGCCAGGTTGGAAGGAGAGAAATCCGATATCTCCTAGGCGGCTGCAGCCGCTGCCGAGAGAGAGCAGCGTCTTCTGCCAGTTTTCCCTGGCGGCTCCCAAGCCAGGCAGCCAGTCACTTGCGGTGATGATGTCAGCACTCTCCGCTCCATCACACCTGGCTGAAGGAATCAGCTCAACTCCATGGGAAGAGGCCAGAGGAAGGAGGTCTGTCTTGACAGGTGAACCGAAGACCCTTTTGTTTTCTGAGCTGGGGCTGGCTGCCAGGTTTGTGGATTTCTGTCAGTCAGCTGGCTGCTGCACTTCTCTATTTTCCCAAAAAAAGAAACCATTAATGATTTGCAAAGCTGCTCCAGAGCACATGGTGTTTTAATGGGAGACCGAGATTAGGTTAGGATTGGTTAGGCATCGCCCTGCTTTGGCCAGAAGCCACCTATGGGAGTGGGGCTTATTAATTAGAGCAGCCAAGGGGGCTGTGCAGGTAGACAGGCGCTCCCTTGGTAGGGCGTGAGTGCTGCCCAGAATCTTCTGGTAGAATTCCTGAGAAGTCCTCTTCCAGGTGCAGTGTGGGCTGAATGCTTCTCTGAGGATGGGCAGGAGCAGCAGGTTTATGTCCAGCCACGCCAGGCAGGTGATTCATCTGGATTTGTTGTCTGTCTGGTGTTTCCTTGCTTGGGACACCAGTGAGTTTAATGCCTGCTGTGATAGCTACTTCCTGTGTCTGGTGGAACTTGCAGTGATATCTCTGAGAGGTAGAACCTTTAAGGCAGGGGTTCTTAACCATTTTTGTTGCACAGACCACTTTGCCAGTCAGGTGAAATGAGTTCTACTCTAATTTATTTATTGCCTACATTCTTAAGTGAAGGAATGCTAGATTTCAGTTAGAGGTCAGAAAAAAATAAAGACAATAAGTTGATTTTTTTTTTTTTTTTTTCATTTCAAGCTCACAGATGCCCTGAAATCTTTCTGTGGATCCCTGGTTAAGAACCCCTGCTTTAAGGAAACTGTTCTTTGTGTTCAGAGGGTTTTGAGCCAACTCTTCTCATCTTGCATCAGACAAGGTGGGGATGGGCTAACCTGAGCATCTGGCTTTCTCTCTCATCCTGTGGTTTGTTGTGTGTGGGGAGAGGGGAGGGGGTGGGTGACTTTCTCTCTGGATATGATTTACTCTCAGATCATAAAGTTTCTAAAGGAAGGTTTGTTTGTTTTTCTAATGCTATCACAGTTGGTTGAAGGGCTTAAAAAGACCCTTTTTCCTTAGGGGGAAGGGATGGGAGTGCAATGTGATCCATCCATTCTTGGTACAAGATGATTCTGGGGACTCATGCTGAGGTACCTGGAAAAAGCAGCTGGGACCAGGGGGTCTTCCTTCTCCCAGCAGGAGGGGCCCGCCCTAAACTCAGTTTCCCACAAGACCGAGGCTTCCTTTCTCCTCACAGGACCTCAACTTCCATGGGCCCCAAGTCATCAAGGTGCTGGGAGAAGATGCTCCCAGAAACCTCCTGTAAATGGTTGACAGCCAAGTCTAGACTGAGTGGCACCAAAATGATCTCATCAAACCCCCACTGACAGAGCTCCTCTCATGCTCCCTCTGGAACAAGGTTTCTCAGCCTCGGCACTATTGATATTTTTGGCCACATAATTCTTTGCTGCCAAGGGCTCTTCTGTGCATTTTAGGTTGTTTAACAGCATCCCTGGTCTCTACCCGCTAGATGCCAAGTAGCAGTCCTGCCCCCAGTTATGACAACCAAAAAATGCCCCCAGGCATTGCCAAATGCCCCCCTGGGGGTCAAAATTGCCCCCAGTTGATAACTACTCTATATGAAGAGAGAGACAGCACAGATGGGAATCCCCTACTGGAACAAAAAATCCATTACTGAACATCCAGGCAATTGCTTAGGATCCGGCGTACCTCCCTATGGGGACAGTAGGAGATGGGGACTTGAGTCTTCTCTTTTCTGACTGACCCCATGTCTTAGTTTTGGTTTTCCAAATGCAGAGCTCAGGACATGGGTTCAGGTGGTTTAATTGGAAGAGGATTCCAGGAAGTGCAAGTGGAAAAGCCAGAAAGTACACCTGGGAAAAGAGGAAAGGTAATAAAATGTGTGCCAATGAGCAGATGACTGATGTGGATCGATGAGGCTCAATAGCTTTGGGGACTTCTGAGGAACAATGTAGAACCTCCAAAGAATGGATAGTGGGGCATTTATGCACTGACTCCCATTCCCCATTAGCAGGGGCTGCCCCTGAGGATGTTAATTCCCCTGCACTTCCTGGTTGCTGCCCAGCAAGCCCAGGTGGTGCTGAGAGAAAAGCCTCAAGCTGAGGCAAAGGGAAATGCCAGATGCTTAAGGTAGGAAACTGTCAGCATCCTGGAAATTGCCTACTATAGCAATTGAGAGTGAGTTGAGAGGGTCAATAGGTGGGGCCAGCAATAAGCATCTCCTAAATCCTATCTTTGTGAGGTTCCTATTTCTTCAATAAAGCCTATTCTTCAATCCACAGCATGTGGTATTGAGGAATTTGTCCCAAATCCCAGTGGATGACAAGTGGGACTCACAAAGTCACCCAACTTGCAAACACTCTCTACTTGCCATTCTGTGGCTAAGAAAATAGGCTCCTGATTAGACCCTGGTTAATAATTCCCAAAACCACAGGGAAAAAAGGAAGCTCAGTTCTCTGTGAAAATGCCAGAATATCACAGATATTTTGCACATGGCCTGGAAGTGTTGAAATACTTGTCGCTTTCTGTGGTAGATGCCTTTACAAGGGGCTTGTGATTTGACAGGGACCTGCACATATTAAAGGAGCATGTGGAACTTTGCTGGGACTTAGTATGCAGACAGCATGCTTCCTAGGTACTCTGTATTCTCGCAAGTCTGATGAAAGATGGGAATTAGAGTTATTGCTGTCTTCTGTGAATAAGGAAATTGAGACGCAATGCAGAGGGTCTATGGGGATTTCAAAGACCTTAGCTCATGATATGAGAGGCCACAAGAGCCCAGGATTATAGCTCTTGCTTATGGGTGGACAAGTTTGAATGCCAAGCTGAGGGGTTTGGATTTGATATGACAAGCTACAGGAAGCTTCTGAGGCTTGCCTAGTGAGAAAGTGACATGATGAAAATGGTGATGGAGAGCTTCATTCACACAGCTGTTAGATAACAATTATTCTAGTAGCTGCCTAGTTACAGCATGGGTTGGCGTAAGGAGAAACGAGTTGCAGGGACCAGTCAAGAAGCTGTTACTATAATACAAGGATAAGTTGGTGAAGACTGCAGAATCAAATCTAAATCCAGATAAAGATTCCAATCTTCTGGCAACCTTTTCTAGACCTAAAAATAGTGCAGCAGTACCAGACTGTCCTGATATTAACGAGAAGGTATTCTCTGAGAGGTCTCCCTTACAAGTTTAGGGCTCCTCTAATGTAGCTGGGAGGGTCAAGGATCATCTATTCAAGTGGTGGCTAATTTGCATGTCTACAGAGGCCAGGCAGGTTGTCTTAGTTAGCCAGCACTGCTATGACAAATACCAGAGGCTGGCTGGCTTAAACAACAGAATTTACTGTCCCATAGTTTTGGAGGCTGGTAATCTAAAATCAAGGAGTATACAGCATTCTCGTACTGGCCTGCCTCAATCTGATCTGGGTTGCTTGGCTTGGAGCTGCATCTCTGCCTCCGTCACCTGGTGGTCTTTCCTCCTCTGGCTGTTCTTTTGGTCCCTGCTTCCACGTACAATTCTCTATGCTTATAAGGACTTCATCATGATGGGTTTAGGCACATGCTAACTAATACTGTCTTCAAAGATCCAATTTACAAATAAGTTCACTCCCACAGGTCTCAACATGTCTTTTGCGGGGGATACGATTGAATCCCCAACAATTGGGTAAAGTAAGTGTGTGAAGTCGGTCTTGTTTGGATGTACATACCTATGTACATGCAGGTATACAGTGGCGGGCACTGCGCAGTGGTATGCTCAGAGCATCATATAGCACCTCGGAAGAGACAAGTGTTAAATTTCAAGAAATTTGTAAGTTGGTTGACGTAACAATGGTAGCTGGGAATCAACCATGGCGGCAGTATTTATACAGCTGCAACTGGTAGATGCTGCAGACCAGGGCTCCTTCTCCAAGGTCTAGGTGTTAAACATTTACCAGCTCACCTCTGGCACTGCGGCAAATGAGAACATACATGCCCGGGATAAATTGTGCAGCTGCCACTCAACTTCCACCTCAATGGCCTGGTGGGAATGTGGACCCATCTATTCTAGGTGTTTTAACTTTTCAAGAGTGACTTCCTTTTATCCATGTTGCAATGCAGACCTAGGTAGGTGTATAGCATGTCGGAGGAAAACTAAGGAGGCCAGACTGCAGTGACAGAGGGGACAGATGCCGCAGTTAACAGCATCTTGTTATTGAAGCACGTATGCAATCTTTGTCTAGTGCTCTAGAGCAGGGGTTCTTAACAAGGGGTCTGTGAGCTTGAACTGAAATTCAGAAAAGCATCATTTTTGAGGGGATGTGTTGGTGTGGGTGTGATATATTTATTAAATGGTACACAGTATAGTGCGGACTTAGTAAGTGGTCTGTGGTTTTCACCTGATTTGCAAAGGGGTCTGTGGAACAAAAAAGGTTAAGAACCCCTAATGTAAATAGAATTATACAAATGGTACTCCAAAATTACCAAAAAACCCCACAAAAAACCATGGCATTCATTCTTCTTCATCCTAAGCATGTAACATCTCTTTCACGTTATTTGTGGAGTTAGGTATGCGTAGCTGAAGAACTGATGAGCAGGGATTAGGGACTACCAAGAAAATGAGAGGAGTATTTCCTACTTTAAATACTCAGTTGCTTTCGCTGAAGATTGCAGACCAACGCTAAATACAAAAGTAGACACTGCGAGATTTGAATCTTGGGTGTGTTGTCACAATCCTTGAGTTCCTCCTATGCTCATGTCTGGAACCAAATGGTTAGTGCCCATGAGGCTCCTTAATTTAAACTTTGGGAGACAGTTTTGCAGGGCTGACATAGGTGGCTTACATAGCATTTTTAAAATTATTATTCAGAACGTCTTGTCATTCTGGGAAACTACCAGGCAAGTGGGTAACGATCCTAAATTTAGCTAATTTCCTAAGAAAGGATTTGAAGTACACTTCAGCAGCAGCATGCATACTGGCCAGCAAGAGAAGGCTCTTCTAATTGGCTGTTGTATGCCTGGAAGGTCCTGGGGAAAGAAAACTCCCCAATAATCATGTTAAAAGCAAGCTTTGCATCATAAATCTAAGTGCCTTGAAAGAAATGACTTATTTTAAATTAATTGCATAGATTTTTTTTTTTTCATGTGTCATACTAAGTTTTGGAAGGCTTTCTTGACACAGAGAATAATATCACCAGGTAGCTAAATTCTTCCTTTTTACTTGGAAACTTTAATTAAGGCTTTGTGTTCTTTAACCTTGTCAGATCATTGTTCTGACCTGGTCTTAAAGTAAGTTTTATGTCCTTCCTGACCTTCATTGACCTTAGAAATAGATGCAAGTCAAATTTCTCTTCCTCAGAGTGAAAGTAGAAAAGCTCTGCACATTTTAAAATACTTACTCGGCGGGTGATTTAGGATTTCGTCCTTCCTTAGCCACCTCTTCTAAGTGTTTGCTAGCTCATTAACCATTGCCCCTGCCCTCTTTAATTATCGTTGCACCATTAGAAACTTTGCTCCTTGGAAAACCAGTTTACCACAGTCAGCCATCAGAAAGGAAGTCATTGTATTGACTGAAAACAGTGGCCAGAGCCAACTCTTCATAGGTCAGATGACTTCTCTAAGTTCTTCCACTTTTCTTCTGGGCAGCTGGTAGGTAAACTTCTTGGCCCCCATGTGGCAAGCTGAGGTCCTAGAAGCAATTCTAACCAATGAATTGTGAAGTGGGCTGCGTTACTTCTGGGCAGCAGCATTTAGTGCTGATGCTAGAGTCTCCAAAATGCCTCCTTCCCTCCGCATGGGCAGTTACTGGCAACATTCAGACTGACAGCTGCTTGACCAGCTAGGAGTGAATGACTCTGACAGCAGTAACCCCACCCACATCCCAATCACCTCCCCCTGGTGAACCTACAGTATTTGTTTAGTGTAAAGAAAAAAAACCTTGTTTTGTTTGGAGCCACTGAGATTAGGGGATTATTTGTTACTGCAGCATAACCTAGCCTGTCCTGAGTAATACATATGGCCAAGCAGTCCTGTGATTCTGAGAGAAGTGATTCAAAGTGGAAGTGCCTTCTACTACATGTACTTTGTGTTTTTAAATCATGCAGAAATTTATAGCCAGTTTTTTTTTGTGTGTGCATTTATCACTTTAATCATTATTAGGGAATTTTCATTATTTCAATAATAATAAAGAAAAAACAGACAAACAAGAAAATTCTTCACCTCTCAATGTTTCCCCTGCTGTACAAAGCTGTTGTTTATTTATTAAGCAGTTTTATTGAAATATATTCATATACCAAATGATCTATCTAAAGTGTATAATCTATGACTTTTAGTATTATAGCCAGTTTTGATGACCAGCTCTTACCATCACCCCTACCACCATCCCTTTTCTCCTTTAGTTTTCTTAAATTTGAACTAAGACCTGAAGGTAAGAAGTAGCCAGAATTTTGTGATAGGAGTGGGATGGGGTTTTCAAATTAGAATAGCGAGTGCAAAGGCCCAGAGATGAGAAATATTTCATGTTAGCCTCCGTGAGAGAGTAAGAAGTTTTTACCTAATGGGCAGTGTGGGTGCCTCTCCCAGGTCCCAGTTACAACTGGGACAATGCGTTCAGTGAGTGTTGACTGCTAATGGCTCATGGCACTGCCTTGAGTAACCTACTTAATCTCGAGAAGTTCAGGAGCTTGCATATGGAATCAGGAATCTCAGCTTCATATTCCTGCCTTGTAGTTACTAGTTGTCACCTTGGGAAAGACACTTAAGCCTGCTGAGCCTCCGTTTCTGCTCTGTAAAATAGGATTGTATTCATGGCTGGTGGGAATGTAAAATTATATAGCCCCTTTGGAAAATCCTTTGGTGGTTTCCTATAAAGCTGAACATAAGTTTACCTTATGAGCCAGCAGCTACTCCGAGGTATCTACCAAAGCTAAATGACAGTATATGCCACCCAAAGACATGTGCACAATTATTTATAGCAGTATTATTCATAATTGCACCAAAGTGGAAACAGCCCAAATGTCCATCAACTATGGGATAGCTATACAATGGAATACTATTCAGCCATAAAAAAGGATAAACTACTGATGCGTGCCACAGCATAACTTCAAAAATATTATGCTACATGCCAAGAGACAGATGTAGAAGACTGCCTGCAATATTGATTCAATTTATATTAAATCTCTAGAAAAGGCAAATCTATAAACAGCCGATCAGAGATTGCCTGGGCCCAGGAAAGGCTGCAAACTGGCGTGAGAGAACTTTTGGGGTGATGGAAACATTCTAAAATTAGATTGTGGAGATGATCCTATAATATTTACTAAAAATTCTTTGAATCATAGACTTAAAATGGCTGAATTTTATGGTATGTACATTATTCTTCAATAAAGCTGCTAGAAAGAGCCCTTGGAGAATACTGGTGTGCGTGCGTGCGTGTGTGTGTGTGTGTGTGTGTATGCTATCTTTCTCGGACCTCCCCTAAAACATTTTCTGCAGATATGAGAATCTACTTTTAATAAATGAAAAGACAAGCTCTATACGACAATTTTTTTTTTTAAAGGGAGACTAATAGTAGGAACCTCCTGTAGTTGCTGTGTGGATTACATGAGATAAGTAACATTTAGAGCTCAATACATGTTAACTGTCATTACCGCTGTTGCAGTTGAGCCATTGTTCCCCCACTTTTAAGATTTATTTATTTCTCCCCACCCTCTTGTTGTTAGCATTTGCTGTGTCTGTTTGTTGTGTCCTGTTCTTCTCTTTTAGGAGGCACTGGGAACCAAACTAGGGACCTCCCATGTTGGAGGGAGGTGCCTAATCGCTTGAGCCACTGCTGCTCCCTGCTTTGTTGTATCTCTCATTATGTTTTCCTCCTTGTGTCTCTTATTGTGTCAGCTCACCATGCCAGCCTGTTGCGTCAGCTCTCCGTCTTGCTCGTCTTCTTTAGGAGGCACCAGGAACTGAATCCGGGACCTCCCATGTGGCAGGTGGGAACTCAATTGCTTGCGCCACATCCGCTTCCCCTCTTACTTATTTTTAAGAGCAAAACTTTTTAATGGAATGCTTGAGAACAGGATACTCTGGGATCTGTTGTACTAGCCATTTTGGTCCCTCAGCTTGTTTACTTTTTAACACTCTTTAGTTAATGTTTTTTTTTTCCCTTATAACTTGATTAGGGTATATTCAATTTAAGAAAATCTTTTTTTATTCCCTGTGTACAGACAGGTTGCAAAACCCAGTGATTTCTCATTATTTCAGCTGCCATCAAATGTTAACTTGTGAGTTGTAGTGAGGACACAGCCTTCCTCAACAGGCATTACATTTTGATAAAATTCATATTATTTTTGGAAAATTGAATACAGCATGTTGGGGCAGACATCTCTGGAAAAACGAATACAGATTTCCCCTTGATATCTTTTTGCCATTAGACACACTGAAAATCCCACCTAGATGACCTTGTGTTATTGAAAGGCAAATACATCTGCTGCTGTGCTGCTGTTTTTGGCTAAGCCAGAAATTATTATTAATTTTTTCCCCAAAAAGAGAGATTAACAAACTATATGAGCGTTTTGGGCATGTGCAGTATAGACCAATTTGGAACAATTTAAGCTGTCAGAGCAAGATTGCACCCAAACAGAAGTGCCTGTAGAAATGAATTGACGATTCCAGTAGTTTTAAATCAATGCATGCTGGGCAATCAGACTCCCTTATCGCTCCCCAAAATGACCTGCTTAAAGGAAATTGAAGCACTGTTATAGATGAGATAGTCATGCAATCCACATGCTCGAAGTGGTGATCACCTTCAAATTTAAGGACTTAATTTAAGAGCTCCAATAAGTTTAAATTGCTACGTGCTGCAAAGAGTGACAGACGGTGACCACAGCGCGCCAGTATTTTTAAAACACTTCGCTGTTCTGTGTTGAGTATTTCTGTGGAAAGGTTGACAGCAAGTTGAAGCAAATTTCCAAATTAACAGTGAAAAATGAAAAACGACACTACAACGAACTTTAGGTTGGTTTTCTGTTTTCCTTCGCCCTGCCCCCTCCCCCTCAAACCCCCAGCCAAGAGGAAGGATTAAATCTAATCACTCATCTTTCCTTTGGAATGAAAAGCCATGGGGATTTGTTGGAGCTAAAATAAGACTGT
>JAKSZT010054202.1:12860042-12933671 GCA_026826555.1 Tolypeutes matacus
AAAATTCTCACAATACATACAAACATTTGCAAAATGATATATAAATATATATGCATATATGTGTATTTGCTTACAAAAATGTTATTTATATATATATATACATATATTTTAAGAGGTGCTTAGATTACCCAAAATATTACACGGAACCCACTGGGATTCCCATGTTGCCCACCTCCCACACATAAGACTGTCTTTTAAAGTATGGAAGCCCCCTGGTGAGGTCACACTTGGCAGTATTAGAACTCTATAGGGGGGACCCACAAGAGTGCCCCACCTAGGCAAAGAGAGAAGGACAGCTTGCATATTCTGGACTCTGAAAATCCCCGCTAAGGTTTGGAAACACACTGTCCTCGACTTTTACCTAGGGAGGGGCTGTAAGAACCTGGCTGCATTGTACTGAAATTTAAGGGATGCAATCCTGGATGCCTCTGTGTGCAGACGGCTGCCCCTGCCCAGAGCTCTCAGAGCCCCTTTGCCTGCCAGGTCTCTTTCCCCCAGCTCACCCCACCAGTCTCTCCCTTTCCCTGCTCCCACACCACCTGCCCCCACTCCCAGTAGGCTCTGCTCACTTTATCCCTCCCCCATTCCTCTTTCCTCCTCCTCCCTTCCCTTGCCCCTCTCCTTTCCTTCCTTGAGGTGAAGTTGCCACCTTTAGGCTTGCCATGGGTACCTAACTTCCTAATCACAGCTCCCCACTGGTCCTTTCCCCCACCCCACCCGTTCCACTTTTATCTCCATCCATTCCATCCTCATAAAGCTCTCCTACTTTCTAATATGTTCTCATTTGTTTTCTGCAGTTGGCTCCATAGTCGACGCCCTCCATTTAACCCTTAATTAAATACATGAAGGTTAGTTTAATATCATTTTATACTTTATATACAGTAAGCTGCATCTAATTTGGGTGTGTGGTTTGTTTTTGCCCAAATGTATGCAGTCATGTAACTTCTGCCACAGTCAAGATGCAGAAGTCACCGCAAAAATGTTCCTTCGGTGAAAATGTCCATTCACAAAATGCTCCTTTGTGATCAGTTCTCCTCACCCTGGCCCTCAGAACCCACTGACCTGTTTCCTTGCCTCTGCAGATTAATTTGGCCTGATTCTCCACCTATGAAATAGTGATAATAAATGTACCTCACAGGCTGTCATGTTTTCAGCATGTTGTGACATACTGAGATCCTTCCCCCGTGAAGAGCCCTCACAGTTTGGGAAGCTACCTAAAGTGTTTCTCCTAGCCAGTGCCTGCCACAGAGCTGTCACCCAGGTTCTGGAAGCTCTTAGGTTCAGTCATGAACCAAGCTTGGTGTAGCAATGCGGGGCTCCCCAAGATGATGCTTGGGGAGCATGTGACTTAAGGCTTTTGTTTGACTAGATGGATGGAAGGCAGGGACAAACTTCATCTGCAGGCGTCACCTGCTTAGGGGCTACCTCTGCACGTGGAATTCTTGGCTTTGGGTTTGCTGGGTTCATTTAAATATTCTTCTAATTATTAGTCCACGTTCATTGAGCTTCTAGTATGTGCCAGGCACTGTTCTCGGCGCCTAATTGCTTTTTGCATTTAATTCGCAACATGCTTCTGCAAAGTAGAAACTAGTATCTCCATTTTGTAGGTGAAGAAACTGAACCCTTGAAAGATATCTAACCATGTTACATAAACTTGCCCAAGTAAATGATCAAATGGATTCATAGTCACATGAAATCCAAATTTATTTGCCAGGAACATCTCTGGAATAAGTAGCATTTGACACTCAAATAAGAGGTGAAAGTCCAGTGGTACCTTACCTCGGATTTGGTGGAGCTTTACGTAGTTGAATGAAATACTTTTTCCTAGTCTCCAGTGACTTATGTGAGTATGTTTGTGTGTTTAATCCCAGTCCCTATCCTCTTCACTCCCCCCCTACCTTCCTCCCTGGCTCGAAACTGGAAATGATAGTTCACTCTTGGATATTCAGATCTTTGGGGAGGACAAATAGTTTTGTCCTTTCACAAGAAAAATCTCCCAGAAGGGAAATCGGTGAATGATAAACCACAGTGCTGAGCTGGAGGGCACCAGTCACCTTGGGCAGCCTGGAGCCCTGCGAGGTGGGCTGAAAGGGGCTGTGGATTCCAGTTAGAAAGGTGAGCGGGTAGGGAGTGCGCCTTGATTTGATAGGCTCTTACTCAGTCGCAGGCAAGTTGGCACCGAAATAGACAGGCTTGGCTTCCACAGTGTGTGGGAGTAGGGGCACGACATGTCCTTGGTTCTGGGGGAAGGATCCCGTTCCAAAGGGAAGCTGAAAATCTCAGGGCTTCCTCCCTCCTGGCAGCTCCCTCTGATTCCCATAGAGGGAGGACAACTTTTCATTTGGAACAATGCTAATGGAGTCATTCAGGTCAGTGTCTCCGCATAAAAATCTGTCACTCCCTTCTGCAGGTTCATTATTTCTACCTTCAGGCAGCAAGGAGACAGCCAAGTACTAGAGGTTAGGGCAGTTTCCTCTCAGGGTTGATTCTCAATAAATATGTGTATCTATATCTATCTATATTTATATATCTATATATCTATATCTATATCTATATCATCTATATCATCATCTATATCTGTATCTATATATACCTATCTATATCTATATCCATATCTATATCATCATCTATAACTATATAATCATCTATATCTGTATCCGTATCTATATCATCTATATCACCATCTATATCTGTATCTTATCTGTATCTATCTATATCTATCTATATCTATATCTATCTATATCTATATCTATATCATCATCTATATCTATATCATCATCTATATCTATCTATGTCTATGTCTATATCTATATCTATATCTATATCTATATCTATATCTATATCTATATCTATATCTATCTCATCATCTATATCTATATCCATATCTATATCTATATCATCATCTATATTTGTATCTATGTATCTATATCTATATCTTATCTATGTCTATATATCATCATCTATATTTATATCATCTATATCTGTATCTATATATCTATATCTATATCCATATCTATATCTATTTAATCATGTATATCTATATCTGTATCTGTATCTCTCTCTATATCTGTATCTATATCATCATCTATATCTATATCTATATATCATCCATATCATCATCTATACCATCTATATCTATCTATATTGATATCATTATCTATATAATCATCTCTATATCATTATCTCTATCTCTATCTAATCTGTATCTATACTATATCTATCTTTATGGGACTGTGGTCTTAAACATGTGATAAATTATGGGCATACCTTTTATCTTAAAGAGAGTGTCAGTGTTTAAATTCTGTGCATGAATTTCATTGCCCTTAAACTCAGCCCCCGATATACTTCTGTATATGCTTTAGTTTCGCCGTTTAACAACAACAATAACAAAAAATGAGCTGCACACAGGGCCTGACTCGGCCTGGAATTACACTGCACATAACTCTAATTGTTCCGTAATTTAAACTGAAGAGTGGCATTATGTTGACTCGGCAATTTAAAATTATGCTAAAACAGGATTTTGCCAGCTGGATTCTTGGCCTCGTTCAGGAACATACTTGGCTGTGTGCAACAGGGACCACTAATCCATGAGGGTAGAGAAAATGAAATTTTTTACAATGGCGGAGTTTTCCAGAAACTGGCAAATAATCACCAATCAAGGTGCTAGAACTTCAGGATGAGTTGAGATACTGTGGTTATTTAAACAGCGTTCACCACTTGTACTTATATGAGAGAAAGGGGAGCATCTGTGAGCTCGGCTGTCATTCAAAGGCGAGATGTCACCTTCATTTAACAGCAAAGGCAGGGGCATGTATGCTGGATTTTTCCTCTCTAGTCCTTGAACAGATACCTTCTTTCTTAATGACTTGGCTCAGCTCGGCACCTTCCTGTCCAGTAACCCAGGGAAATGTTGACAATTAAGTGCCCTTGTCTCATGGGTCTCTAATTTTTTGCAGAAGCGTGCCTTCTAAGAGAGCCACCTAAATGAATTCAAATGCCTACAGGGTTTCCCGGACTTGAGCTGGCTGGGGACTGTGGCGAGCTCAAGAACAGAGAGGGAAGCAGTTTACTCTTCCATCATGGAAGTTTGCGTGGCTGGCACTGCTTTACTGACCACCGTGCCCCACACACCTCCCCTCCCACCCCGAGCTGTGAATCTGGGCCCTGTTGCCAAATCTTTGCATTTTTCATTCTGGATAATAATGTAAAATCTCCCAATATTTAAATATGGGCAACTAACTAGCCAAACACATACAGTGCAGGCCAAATAAAAAATCTCTGTGGACAAATGAGGCTGGTGGGCCACTAGTGTTGACTTTTGATCTTCAGAGTCTAGTGTTTTAATGAAGCTTTCACCACTGACAACATATCTGAGCTGCAATTATCTCCTCATGTCCAATATAATTGCAATGATAATGTCATTGGGGCATCTTAAGGATGGATGAATATAGATGGTATAGTATAAAAGAGAAGAATATAATAGAGTAAAATATAATGTAGTATCATATATATTATAATATATTTGTAGAAAATATTCGTCTTTGTGATGTGCAAGGCTTCAGAAACATTGTGCTTTGAAGAGTGTAAAAGAAATTGGAAACCAGGTGATTGTTAAGGGTGTGTATGGTACTTTGGTTTTGAGCCAACAGAAACTAAGCCTGGCTAACTTAAGTAAAATAGAATTTATTGGAAGTATATAGTGAAGGTCATAGAATCAAATTTAAAAGAAAAAGTAAGCCTCCAGTTCCTGGAAGAAGCAACAATCAGAGAAGTTTCAGGGATCTAGGATGGTTATAGAAGCTCATAAATTCTCTCCAGGGCACCTCCTTCAGGATGAATCACCTCCAGTTGCCCTTGGATGATTCCACTCAAGAGCCAAATTCTTGGTAAAGAAACTGCCTGACAAGCTTGGGTCATCCAGAGGACAAGGCACCCAAATTGCTTCCCATAGTTGGGGTGGAAGAGCGCCCCAAGGGAATATGCTCCTGTTACCAAAAAATGCAGGAATGGGAATTGGGTAACTAAATCAACAGATGACCATTACAGATATTTCTAGGTCCAGTATTCTATGAGGCTAACATTAAGCGTGGACCTTGGACCTGGTACAGTGAAGGGAAGTCCTGGCACAACAAGCTGAAAGACAGGTGCTAGCTATTTTAGGAAATCTCCTTCCTATTTGATGAAATCTCCCTTCTGCAGTGCAGCTCTAGGGCTTTTCTTTGTATCCAGACTTGGGTAGTTTTACCTCGGGTGGTTAAAGGCGTTGTACGGGCCAGCAAAACTAAAGCGTACATACAGGTGTGAACTGTGGCTCACAGCCTATCTCTTCGTGCTAAAGCAGTTACGTTTCCCTCGAGAAAGAGCAGCTTCTGCCCACTGTTCAGGAAGCCATGAAGTATACAGCAAAGCTTGGGAGAATGACACGTTGGACTTCTTTCTTTTCCTCCCACTGCTTTATATGAGATTATTTATAAAGAGGAGCCCTGTCTGAAATTGGCCATATTGGCTCCACGCACAGCCTGTTTTTATGAATATTTTGTTCACATGGGACAAGCAGCTTTGTTGCCTGAGCTCCAGCCCTCTTGTTTTTGCCTCCTCTTGATTCTACCGGTTAATCACAATAACGATACTTCTGTGAGTGGGTTTTTCCCTGGCGTGTGGCTGTGTCATGGTAACAGTAGCGGATAATGGTTTGTCTGTGAAGCGAATGCCAGGGTATTTAATGGGCATGTGCGGGAAGACGGGGGTTTTGAGAGCCTTTTAAAATGAGTGTGCTGACACCTTGAGCACAGGCTGGTGCCACATGGCATTTGCTCATCAAAGTGCAGAAGATGTGGAGAGGCTGGGTGGTCCCGGTGGCTACACTGCCCACCTGCCTTCAAGCAGGCTGGTCCCATCGTTAGCCATTAACTCACCTTTTCAGATTCTCCAGGTGACTTGTGTTTTTTTTTTTATCCCACCTCATGATGGGATTCATCTATGATTACCCCACAATGTATTTAAAATAACCACTAGCCCAAGGCCAAGGTAGCCAAAATGCATGCAAAAGAGCAATTGGTTTTACATCTGCAATGCTATAGAGCCCCAAAGGTCAATACCAGAGATGTCTGTAGGAGGGAGAAGGCTGGTACTTCTCTTTTGCAAAGAACCTCTCACGAAAGAGGTTTCATTGTAAAGTCCTGGAGGAAGGTAGGACTTATTGCACGCAATTAAGATCCTTGAAAATCCCTTACATCTCAAATTAGGTTCAGTATGTATGGTTTTATATATATATGCTTATACAATAAAATATGCATAAATCTATATTAGCGTGCATATGTTATATATGTAGTACATATTATATACTTATGCATGATATACATAAAATAACATTTATATATTTATTATATAACTAACAATAATGTAGAGCATTAATATAAACATGTGAATAATAAAAACACATGCATTTATAATATAGTATTTAAACTATTATTTATACAACAATATAACATTTTATAAATATATAAATTGTGCAAGTTAATGTGTATACATGTGTATAAATTGTCTATGTTTGGATTCATGTTCAAAATATAATTTTAACAGTATTTTAAATATATAAGTGAATGTTACTATAATTGAAATCCTAAAAGTTATAGACACAGGTGATTAACTTCACCAGAAGGCCATCCTGAAAAGGTCTTGCTATAGCATAGAAAAGTGCCTTTACTTGACACTCTTTGAAATTTCCTCATTTTACTGCTACATACAGATCTAATCTGAGCTCAACATTTGGGCTTACGTTGGAGTTTTTTGCCCATATGCTGTGAATTTAAGCTCTGCAGGAATTGGAAGCATGGGTCTTACTTGAAGTCTGGTTCTTTACCAGTCTCAGGTTTGGACCTGAGTAATATGGGTACAGAAGTGAAAAAAAAAAAAAAATGCTGGTCTGCTAGAAATGCCTTCCGGAATGACAGTTGTTTAGTATTCACTCAAAGAAAGGCTGAGTATTCCTGAAAACTGGATGATATTTTTTATCCTCATAATTATTTATTCTTATTTTAACCATCATAAAAATTGTAGTCTATCAATGATACACAAAAGTGAATATTAGAAGCCAGGGGAGACACACACTGGCTTGCATTTGCTTTGAGCCTGGTTACCTCAAATCATAAACAAATTACTTCTGTATTTACATCTGTTTGCAAAAATGCGCATGCATGTTACATATGTCAATTATTATGTAAATCAACAGTTATCATTATCACACACACCATTTTCCTACAAACTCCAATTCGATTTTCATAACTGTTTCTCAAAAATGATGTTTAGCATCTCCCTCCCCATTGACCTCCCCTGAATTGAGTATATTATGTGCCTTCTCTTTTCGATGTACTGTTATAAAGCAAAAGAGGCTCTCTTGCAAACCAAATTCTCCCTGCCCTTTCCTGCGGAAGAAGATACAATTTTCTGGCTTTTTGGTAAATTCTTTTGCTCTAATTTTCTCTGGACTCTCTCTAAAGAATTGAAATTGGTTTTTGAGTGTGGCTTTTGGAATTCATCTTATTATATTTGGTCATTGTAAAAGTAAACAGTAAAAGAAAATCCAGATAAATATAGAAAAATAAGTCGTGTTTCAGGTGAATTTTTCCATTGTTTTTTTTCCCCCACGACCTGCCTGTAGAATATTCTGAGGAAATTCTGCTGTCAGCCGACTTGGTGCTTTCCCAAGATCCCATATATGCACAGTAGTCTCCGTTTTGACAGGACTCTCTTAATTGTCATTTCCGGTTGTTCAGAATGACAAGAATAAAACAGAAAACAAGAATTTTTGGGGGCGGGGGATAAGAGTACAGTTCATCACAGCTATTAAAAATTCTAACGACATGGAAGCCGGTTATTGTGTATTCAGGTGATTATTCCGAATGCACTTAGATTCGTGGCAGCTGAGGCAGACATCTCACCCCAGACAGCTCCATCAATTAATTACCACTCAGGATTCTAAAGCTTGCTTAGAAGCTTCGGGAGCCACGTGGTATACTTATAAGAAACATAGAAACATAGTCGAGGCAAGTCCAGACAGGCAAACTAGGTACTTAGTAATATTTTTTTTCCGAGCTCCTGTTGGATATTTACTTATTAAAGTTTTGATTTAAAAATATTTCACACCATATTCCATTTTCCCTTATAGAGAAACTTCTATAGAAAAATCTACAGCAGTTTAGAAAGGAAAAAAAAAAAAAAAAAAAGGAAATGTGTCTGAAGAGGGCAGCCTTTCCACAATTTCTTGGAATTTACTTCACTTAGATATACACTGCATCGGACAGTTTGTGTGTGTGTGTGATTTTGTGTGTGTGATTTAATGCTTATGAATGCTTTTACACATGCTGGCATTAAATCCTCTTCTCTTAAAATTAGGCTCAATTCTCCACCTCACCTTCCTTCTCTTTTTTTTTTTTTTTTCTTTAAAGTTTCAAATTATGTCGATTGCAACAAAAGTCTTCCAAATAGAAAGCTTGTATTTAGAACAATTCACCGCACCTCCGGTTTACTTATGCCTATTTTAACGCAGTAGTTATTTTATTTCTATACGGTTTTTGACTTTAAAATTAAGTTACTTCTGTGGAGCGGGTTGTAGCTCAGTAGTTGAGCACCTGCTTCACATGCACGAGGTCCTGGATTCAATCCCTGGTACCTCAAAAAAAAAAAAAAAATTAAGTTACTTCTTAACTATTATAAAATCTTTCATTTCCCGAGAGGAGAAAAACTGAAGTATGTTTCGTTGCTTTTCTGCATGCATCTTTTATGCCACAAGAAGGATCAACCATATGATAATTTTCAAGAAGAGTCATAAAAGTGTTCCCTCCCACATATTCCCTTTAGGCACAGAGCAAAGATTTTAAAAGTTTCCCACCTGTTGTAAGCACACTCCTCCTGGAAAGCCACCTGCCAAGGGTGTCGTGTACATGGTAGTTAGACCAGCCTGAATCATCATGACATATCGTAATAAACCGAATCGTAATGACTGCTATGGCCATGCTCTCTTCACTATCTACAGCCTTGTCACAACTGCCCATAGGGGAGGGGTTTGCTGCTGCTGTGATGGACTCTGGAGCTATTTTTGCAGAAGAGAACCCAGTCCTTACCACTCTGCTCCAAAATAGAGATGAGGCAGGAATAGTCCTGGATTAAAGGTGTAGAGCTGGGTAGTGTCCCTGGACAAGTTCTTATAGGGGAAAACTTCCCGAGAGTTACATGTCCGTGTTTGATGAGGGAAAAGTCCATAGGACATCCTGGGTTCTAGTCCAGATCCTTAGCATTTCACCTAGCCCAGTGTGTGGCATCATTAATACGAAGATGCTTTGGAAGAGTATAGAGTAATGGATGAATATTCATAGACTCATATTTTCACAGAAAGTTTGACTTTAGTTCAACCTCCTCAATTTATACAGGAGCAGAAATGACTTGATTCATGCCACATAATTAGTTGCAGATCCAACAGGGCAAAAAACTACTGCCCAGATTTCTGTCCACGTACCTCGTCTGTCATGCAGCCTCCAAGATGGACTGCAGTGACCTCTGCTTCCTGGAATTCACATCATTGTGTCGTTTCCTCCACATTGTATTAGGATTGGTCTGCTTGGTCAATAATCACCAATAACATTGACCGCTAATGAAGACATTCATGGTTTCTTCTGTTTAAAACAGATCTGACTACTACCACTATGTGTGTTGCAGAAATCTGACTACTACCACTATGTGTGTTGCAAGCTCATTTTTGAGCTGCTCCAAAACACTTTGTTAGGCTCTCCTCAATCTGCTAAATGGCCAGTAAATTCAACTTTGCATTTTCACTTCCCAATATTCTAGTTCCTTGACATTTTCTCGAGGTAATGACCTAATCCATAACTTCCTGATGTGATGTTTTTCATGCCACAAGTTCCAAAGGTAGAAATCACTCCTTGGGTGGGCGTGGCGGAAGGTAGAGGACACAAAAAAAGGTAGCAAAATAGTCAATAAATCAATTCTTCACACACACACACTTTCGTATCGCCCTTCAGGATATCATACGTACAAAAGTCAGGGTATTGCTTAAAATGTTCATTGACACTTCACATTCCAAGCCAGTTCTCTTGGGAGTTAGAATCAAATTATTCACTCAGGCCATTTTTCACTGGGAATTAGGTAACTCATTATTCCCTCAATATGTTATGTGGAAAACAAGATTCTTGAGGCATTAAGAGATATTCCATAAGTGAAAAAAGAGAGGGAGAGGGAGATAGTTAGGTAAGTAAAAAGGTGATATGGAAAAATAACATTGGAAAACTTGGTTGAACAAATTGATTCAAGGGTCTTTGGAGAAGACATTCTCAGTGCCTTTTATATGGTAAAATACCCAGTGATTCCTCAGGAGAGGGGAAGAGCAGAGTTCTGTGTAAAGCTCCCTGCTCTCCTGGTCCTTACATTCCAGGAAGAGACATGAGGAATGTTTTGTCTACAGCCCTTGAGCCAAATCTGACCTGTTTTTGCAAACAAATTTTATTAGAATGCAGCCACACTCATTTGTTTCACACTGTATTTGGGTGTTCTCATGCTACCACAGCAGAGTTGAGTAGCTACAGAAGAGACTTTATGGCCTGCAAATCCTAAAATATTTACCATATGGTCCCTTATAGAAAAAACTTGCTGACCCTGGGGTTGGAGCATTGCCCCATACTGACCAAAGAACTGTTTTCAGTGTCTCATTCTGTGGGTCCAGTTTCTGTATAATACAGTTTGGGGAATGTGGAGTCAGCTCAAGCTTTCCTTCCAGGTGTGTGCCACACCTCAGAGGTAGCTGAACTCCCTACAACTGCCCTGTTGTTACACAGCTGTTGGAGGAGGATTTCTGGTTCTCTGAGACAGGGAGTGGCAGATTGAACCCAGTAGCTAAAAGTGGATCAGTCCTTTTCTTGTGTGAGATGCAGCAAGATCAAGCTGAGTTACTGAGAAAGCTCATGATAACAGGAAGCTTATCATTTATTTACCAGGCATCCTGTTGGCTGTTTTTAGTCTTGTGCAGGAAGGGAGCTGGAGGTTACCTCTGGCTTTCTGTCATCAGGGACTAGCAGCTCTCTGTCTCTGTTAAGAAAGTGACTGCAAGACATGTTAAATTCCACTGTGACAATACCGGGACTTAATATTTTAAAAATTGCTAAAGAGGAAAAACATCCTGAGTCTTGTCTTTTCCATAATTCCGAAGACTAATGTTTTTCTCTCCCTTAGGTACATTTTATAGGGCACTGTATGCTTTCTGAAGGCATTTACTTATATCACATCTAAAAGGTGAATAGTTTTTTGGCTAATAAAGTTTACTGATTATCTACTTCTGTATAACATTTACTCCAAAACTTAGCAGCTTAAAACAATAAATATTTATGGTCTCAAGCGGCTTTTCTGAGTGGTTTTGGGACCACAGCCTCTCCTGAGGTTGCAGCCAGGCTCTTAACTGGCTGCAGCTCACACACACAGCTGGCTGCAGGAGGATTCAGTTCCTCGCTCGATGGGATTCTCCCAGACTAAGTGATCCGAGGACAAGCGAGCATGCCCAAGACAAAAGCGACAGTTTTTCATCACCTAATCGCCAAAGTGCCATACCATCATTTCTATTGTATTCCTTTTTTTTTTTTTTAAAGATTTATTTTGTTAATTTATTCCCCACCCTTCATTGTTTGCCCTTGCTGTCTGCTCTCTGTGTCTGTTCATCTTCTCTTTAGGACGCACCGGGAGATGAACCAGGGACCTCCCATGTGGGAGAGAGGTGCCCAATCACTTGAGCCACTTCAGCTCCCTGGTTTGTTGTGTCTCTCATTGTCTTTCCTCTTTGTGTCTCCTTGTTGCATCATCTTGTTGCGTCAGCTCGCCATGCCTGCCTGCCGTGCCAGCTGTCTTGTTCATCTTCTCCTGGAGGCACCAGGAACCGAACATGGGATCTCCCATGTGGTAGGCAGGAGCTCAATCACTTGAGCCACATCCGCTTTCCTCTACTGGGTTCTATTTGTCACGCAGGCCAACCCTGGAACAATGTGTGAGGGGACTACTGAGGACCTGGGATCATTGAGCGTCAGCTAGGAGTCTGGTTATTTTAAACTCTGGCTATTTTAAACAGCATCAATTGGTGAAGAAATCTCTTCCACCCTCACCCTTTTCCCTTGGATTATGGCAGCCAAAGCCCAAGGCCAGAGAATTGGGCCTAAAGCCGATTCTGCACATGCAAGACCATGGTTAGGTCAACAAGCACCTTTTCGTAAATGAGAAAAAGGTAACCTCCCTCAAATACACTTTATTTCCACCTGTTGAAAAAATATCTTACTGTACAATTTTGTTATGACAAGGCTCTTTACAATTTCTGCTGGAAAAGTGTGGTAACAAATATTTCAATACATGATGCAGTCAACGTTGCGACTTCTTCCCTCATGCAGTACGCAATCTGCCCAGCTTGCGTAAGTAGAGCCCTTGGGCATATGGAGTGTAGTTAATTACTTAATTGTATATTTAAAAAGGCCAATTGCAATGAATGTCACCTCTTGCCCACAATCTTCCTAGAGTCTCACAATCTCTCTCTCACTTAAAACTTTCTGACATCTATTATAGCAATTGTACACTTTCTTATAATACCATTGTATATGTGGCAACCTCCTTCTTTGAAGTTGAGAAGCTGTTCATTCCAACAGGGGAATGGGATAGAGTGGCTGGAGGTGGCCTTGCGTGTGGTTCTTGGGGGCAGGCTGGAGATGGGACAGGTACAAGCCCTTTGGAGGAGAATCACCTATTTCTTTGTAACCCTTGTTGTTAGCAGAGTGCCTTGCACCTACCAGGGGTGCAACCACTGCTTGTGAATTTAAAGGGAAGCAGTGAGGGCCAAAGAACTAGCAAAGAAAAACCATGGGAATACTGCTTTGAGTTCAGTAAATACATGCTGGATTTTGAACTCCTAAAGAAAGGTGGGGTCTCTATTATTATACATCTACGTTATTTATTTATTTATTTATTTTTAGGAGGTACTGGGGATTGAACCCAGAACCTTGTACATGGGAAGCAGGCGCTCAACCACTGAACTACATCCACTCCCCATTGAAAGCTGGTTCTCTGTTTGTTTGCTTGTTTTGTTTTTAGGAGGTAGCAGGGACCAAACCCAGGACCTGGTACTTGGGAATCAGGCACTCAACCACTTGCACTACATCTGCTTCCCTCTACATCTGCTTTTTATAAAGCCTATTGAATGTAACTACTGAATCAATCTTTCATGCTTAACCATATTGAGATTTTTCTCTTTTATTTTTTTCCATTAAGGCGAGCTTAGCTTTGTTTCATTTTGTATATTGTAATGGAATGAGGACACAATGAGCAACTCATCCAATTTCAGATTTCACAACTTCAGAGGGAGGAGGGTGAAGATTTGGAGGTGACCCAGAGGAGAGTAGTGAAATGACTGAAAGGTTGGAGAATAGGCTGCATGGAGAAAGGTCAAAGAAAATAGGTTGATTCGATCAAGAAAAGAATACCAAAGGATGCTGACCATTAAAAAGAGATGGATAGTATGTGAACTGCTTGTCATTTCCTTCATTGAGCTGGCTTTTATTGAAACAGGGAAGATGTAGGTCACTTTGTAGATGGCATCCCCCTTACCCAATTTTCAGGACTGTCCATAGCGTTAGGAATGTGAGAGAACTCCTTGCCCCCGTAAATTAGGTCTAGATTCTTGGGTGTACACCTTCTGGTTCCATAACTGATCTCAATAATTTCTTATCAAAGTGAGGATAATTAGCCCATGATTGTGTTGACAAATGGTCCTGAAGGGTAGAAACAGCTTCTTATGTGTGACTGTATTTCATGGGCACTAAGAGTATAGGCCCTCAGGAAATGCGGAATCGATGGAGCAGGACACATTGGAATATGTGTCTCGGGATATCACCCACCATAATGAGGGCATCTCACTGTTCTTTCAAGAACAAAATTGATAAAGTGACTCCAGAACTCCAACCTGCCCTCTTGTTCTTTTGTTTGCTTTTTAATCAGATTCCTTCCCTTCCTTGCCTGGTATGAGTACTGACATGATTTTTTTTTTTTTTTTTGCAGCCACTTATTAAGATGTATGTGGGTAGATCCTTTACACTTATACTTTACAAAGTTACTTCCCCTAGAAGAAAGTTTTTTGAGTCAGTTATCCATACTTTGCGTATTAAAAAATGTCACCGCTCTCTAGGTTATTTGCTTCTTTGGTCTTTTTCCTTGCATGATTCACTTTATTGGGGTTGGAAACATGATTTTCCATCTGAAATTAAAAGCTCAAAATTTCTATCAGCCATCCAGAGTTCAGTCTGTCTGAAGAACTACTGTGAGTTCCTGGCTCGTATTTGTCGATGACTTTTCGTGCTAAGATGTTAAATGCAGATGTCCTACTGGCTGCTAGGCCATCCAGCACTATTTATTGGTGTTTCATTTTCCTTTCTTCAAAATGCTCAAGGCTTAATGCAGTAGCACCAGGAAAAATCCCAGCTCCTAGAAAACTGCACACATTTCCAAAGTTCTTCGTCTTGTGGTGGTGGGCAATTAGAATTGGAGGAAGGTTGCCAAACAAAGGACAGTTGTGCGATCTGGTAGAGTGGCTACTGGCCAGCTGTCTCTCGGCAAGAGCTGGCAGCGTTCCTCAGCTCTGAACTGTCACTGAATTTGGAATGTTTCCAGTTTTTCACATAGCACTTCTTTTTCCTTTGTTCAACAGAACACTCTTTTCAAAAGGAAACCTCTTAGTAGCTCTCTATGAGGGCTTTTGTCACTAAAATGTTCTACAGCCTCGTCCTCCTGTGCTCCTTTTTCTATGATATAAGTAACCTAGATTTCCACAATCCACACCAGTCTGGGGAAAGAGAGAAAATGCAAAATAGGGTAAAATTTTAGACTCAATATATCTTTGACCTCTAGCTTTCATTTTTTTTTTTTTTTCCTTTGGATCAGCTACTTCTTTCAAAGTCACCCCACAATATTCCTGAGACTTTTCAAGTGGTATAACATGTGATCCTTAACAATCTCTGAACTTCAAAGTGGTGTCTGCCATTTTCCATATCTCTTGTCATATTAAGGAACACCCCATCCTAATATCTTGAAATCTGGGCCAGTGGGGTTGTGCTTTCTAAGAAACTACAGAAGCCATTGGGATTTTCCAGCTCTACCAGTTTTTATGGGTATTTGCTTTCAAGGATGCCACTTCCATCATCACTCATATGGAAACAGTTTATTTTTCATACATGCCAAAGTTGAATAGTATATGGTCGTGTTTATTGACGCCATTAATTAATTTGATGTTTACTGAGCACTTACTATATTCCAGGCACAGGCTTGCCTGGTTACATAAATAAGACCCTCTTATTTACGTAAATAAATAATCTCTTGGAAGTACCATCTCCAAGAGGAGGTTGCATTTAAAAAGGCAATTTACAAGACTGTGATGGGTGTCATGATAATGGGAAGCAAGGGTGCAGTGGAGGGGTAGTAACCCATTTTTCAGGCAAGGTTTTCTGAGGGGGAAATGATCAAAACCAAAGCCCTTACCCAACCATTTAATTGGGCTGCAGTTAAAGGTTCCATTTATACCAGGAGGTTAAAAACAAGATTCTTATCCTCCAAGTGACTTCCTACAAATTCTCAAAATATGTCTTTGGCATGTGATTGTTCATTTTATCATCTTCAGTTAGCCTGCTGTCAATAATACCCTTGGGTCTCCCTGCCCTCACTCTTCATTATCCTTTTTCTTCAAAGAATGCACATGATTATAGAAGGGTATGCTGGGATTATTCTGGGATTATTCTTTGCTTCTAGAATTTAGTGTGCATAAGAATCACTTGAAGAGCTTCTTTAAAAGTGCAAATGCCTGGATCCTGCTCCCAGAGATTTGTAAATTCCTGGGGTTAAATCATTTATATTTTAAACCTGCACCCCTGATTTTTCTGGTCTGGGCACTTCCCATTGATTAACTACTATTTGCTAAGGATGCTAAGGATGCTAGTAGAAGGGGGAGGAGGAGGAGAGTTTATTTGTATCTAAGCTGAAATCCAAACCACACATTATGGATAGTGTGTTCAAAGAACCCATCAAGGAAACCCAACCAGATTTTGTGTTTTGTGCTATAAGACTGATTTTTGAAGATAGCCACATCCATCAGAAGTCAGTGTACAATTATGAACTTTGTCATGTCTTTAATTAATGTTGACTAGTTGTTGTGCTGTTCATCTCTTGCCATTTACCTTTATCCTTAGCACTAGAAATGCCATGAAGTATGAGAATCAGAACAGATTACAATTTCCATTATAAAGTTAATTATATTTGTGTCAGCGCTGAAATGCTGTATGACCTTTAGGAAAAAGTTAAATGATGGCATAGCAGTATTGTGGCACTTATCAAGAGGGGATAGCTATGCATTGCATATTGAGCTGCGATTGCATTCAAATCCACAAGTGCCTGTCATCTGCCCTTTCCACTCCAAGGTTTCTCATTAACCTGGGCCATGTACTGCAGGCCACTCATGTTCTTTTCTTTAGGATGTGTTTTGGATGTCAGTGCTCATCTCTTGACTTCCATTGCCATATTTTCATTTTGATTTAAAAAACCAACCCTTTATTTTTTTCTGATTATAAATGTGAATTTCATGGTAACAATTTTAGAAACCTATAGTGTGGCTTTAAACAATAATGAGTTATGTTCCATAAACTCGATGCTGCAAAAATTAGTCGGCTGGCAAATTCCAATATCTTAGGATTTAAAAAAGAAGAGTCTTTGCTGAAGCCCAAATGGTTTGACTGGGACACCAGCTCAATCAGCCCCTTCCTAAAAATTCAGGAAAGCTGGAATTTTCTACAGTATTCAGGCAAGGGACTATTCTGGATTAATAACATTAACTATTTAGCTGAAGTTTAAGAAGAGGTTTCTTTGATGTTTTTAAATGCAGACTATTGAAAGGAATCTAATCTTTCCATCAAAATCCAGGGTTGCCACTTGTGAGGAGGTTAGGGCAACTACAAAATGAGAAAGCACAATCCCCAAACTTCCTTCACTTCTGAACCAACAGCAAGTTTGTGAGGATTAACCAAACCACCCTGAAATTCAATAATTTGCTAGAAGGACTCACAGATCTCACCAATGCTATTATACTTACAGCTTGGTTTACTACAGCGAGCAGACACAGATTTAAATTAACCAAAGGAATAGATGCATGGGGTAGAGTCTGGGAGGGTTCCAAAAGCAGAGCTTCCTTTTACCTCTTCTCATAGAGGCAGGACGCATTACTCTGGGTATCACACAGAGTGCCAACGAGCAGAGTTCAGAGTTTTTACTGGTGCTTCAATAGGTAGGCATGGCTGATTGCTCAATAGCCCACATGGTTGAGTACAGCCTCCAGGTCATCTGGTACATGGAACCAAAAACCCCACTCTAAGTCACATCGTTGATCTTCCCGGCTTGGGCAGTCCCCACCCTAGGATCATTGCATGTAATAGGCTCCACTCTAAGGTCCACAGTGGCCAGCCCCTACCCTAAACAAGGACATGGCGTAGATTATACTATTAGGTATGACATAGATTCCCTCCCAAAGCCAAGGGCAAAGGACAGACCTCTCTTTGGGCAAATCCAAATTCTTTTTTTTTTTTTTAAAGATTTTATTTATTTATTCATTTATCCCCCCCTTGCTGCCTGCGCTCGCCGGGCCAGCCAACCACGCCGCGCGGGCGGGCCTTGCCCTCACCAGGAGGCCCCGGGAACCGAACCCGGGGCCCCCCATATGGTAAACGGGAGCCCCACTGATTGAGCCACAGCCGCTTCCCAAATCCAAATTCTTTAACGCTTAATACTATAATCATTTACACATTAAAATTATAGACTCATTAAATTGAATAGATTTGGGGCTAGATAGGAATGGAGCATGGGTATCCTTCAATATAATCTGCTTTTACACTTGAAGGAAAAAGATCGTCAGGAAAGTTATGTGATCATTCGGTGGTAGAGTCTGATGCTCTTGAAGTTCTTTCCCATGGCGAATTACTGATTGAGCTTTGGGATTAACTTCTAGCTACCACGAGAAGCTAGAAGAGATCTAGTGATCTCTTTGCTTGTTCTCCCTTATTCAAGTTGAAAACTGAAACTTTTCTATAGGGTCCAATCCCAATAAGACTGGAGCAGGAAAGTCTAGATGGCCTGATAGCTGATGCCAGCCCTGCGTCTTTAGATGGGCAGATGCTAGAGGGAAGTCGAGTTGAGTAGGCAGAACACAGCATTTAACCATCATGCAAACTCTCTGTGGTGGAGAGTCAGGAAAGCTGTCAGAATCTGTAGAGGCAGCATAGAATTACACCGGGATCCTACAGGCAGGTGGAAGGCAGTGATGGTGAAGGTAGGAGTCGGCCAGACTCCTTCGGTCTGTTGATCGCCTTTCAAACATACCCATCATCTTCACATCTTCATGCGTCTGTCACTCTGTTCTCTCTGTCTGAAACATCCACAAGTTTTGGTGAATTGAATTCTTGTCATTTGATGCTTAATTTGAATGTGTGAACAGAGTGTATCATTACACTCTATAAGTAATGGAACACATGACTTAGAGTCAATCACACAGGAAGGTTAGTGCCAAAGGAGCAGCCTCCAACAAGGTCAGAGTCTGCTGCTGCTCTTTTTTTTTTTTAGTCAGGAAGCTTTCCAGGAAGAGATGATGCTTGAAGCATGATTAGGAGCTAGTCAGGGAGAAGGGTGCGGTGGGGTGAGAAACTTCCACTCTTTACACAAAGGGATATGTATTCAGGGAGTGGAGTGAGGGAAGGCTGAAAAGGTAAACTGACAGAGATCAGATCACAGAGGTCCTTGTGTGTCCCTCTGAGGAGCATGGACTTTACCCTATATGTAGTGAGGAATCTGAGATTTGGTATAGACAAGGGAAATGATCATATTTGAATATTCTAAGGCTCACTCTTTTCAGATGGGTTTAATTGCCAAGGCCGTAGTAGGCTGGAGAGATTTGAGGGGATGGAAAGGGACAGCTGTTTATTGTTCCAGTCTGTTCTGCTCCGCCCTCCCTTTCTCCTGATAACCTTCTGTCCTGAATGTACCCCTCACCCCAGCCTCAAGGGTAGGCTTGTAATTTAGGTCTGGCCAGTCTTTCTGGGATAAATATCCGACTTCAGCTGGGCCAGCCAGAGGCCTTCCTGAAATTGGCCTTTTCTTCCCTCCTCCATTGGCCTTTTCCTCATGGTTGCAAAATGTTTGCTTCAGCTCCATGTAGCATATCTGCATTTAGACAGGAGGAAGAGAGGGTGGAACAAGCCTTGTTTTTTGCCTTTGATCAGGAAAGCCAAGTTTTCCTAGAAAGTGCCCAGAAGAATTACACTCATTTCTCATTGGCCAGAACGGTGTCACATGACTGCCCCGAGTGGCAAGGAATGCTGGGAAAGTGAACATATAGCTTTTCTATCCTCTATGGTAGAAGCAGGCAAAGGAAAACGGTGTTGGGAATGGCTTTGGATGAGCCAATCTACACTGAACTTGTAGTAATGCCCAGGGAACTAGTAGTAATGGTGTGGTAAGGTCTTTCCCAAGGTGAAGTAATTTTAAAAAATAAGAATAATGAACCTCTAACTGACCTCATTTATTAACTTGGATATAGTATACTGGTTTTGTGGCTTATTTTCAGCTTGTTTAATTAATGCCATCTATTTGCATAGCACTTTACATACAAAGTGCTTCTCACTTATTATTGTATTTAATCCTCACAGGAATCACATAACATAAAAATTATTATTTCAGTCTCATTGAAGAGAAAGTTGAGACACAGGTCACTTGCAACAGGTCAAAAAGCTAGTACAAACCGAGTCTTAGGTCTATTTATTTTAACTCTAGTGTCCATGCTATTGTACTTGCTGAAGAGTATATGTTTTTAAAAAATGAAACAGAAAGATTAAGTACAGAGACTATGACATGCCAATTTTGGAACTGTAGACACCAAAAAAATAATTTGTATAGAGAATTATAAAGTGTATTCAGTTTGTGCGACAGCCTTAATGCATTTCTTTTCTCCATTCTCAGAGAACCTCAGCCAGCAAGTCTTCAGGTGCTCCTTCCTATAGTAGATGGTCCAGTTCACAGCCTCATCAGGTAATATGCTCTTTTGATGAACCTGGGCGTACACGTTTTCCTTGAAGTGTGCTTAGGTTTATGGTTATTTATTTGCTGGGCAGTGTGGAAGCTGTTGGAGTCTGCCCATTTTCCCCTCAAATGTGTCTTCTCTTGACAAAGGGCTGTGCAGTTCTCTGTCCTCAAGATTTGGGTCAGGGCTGCATGAGGGGGACAGTGACAGGAAGGTAAAGAGCCTGGAAAATTCTGAAGCTCCATTTTCAAAGCCCTCCTCAGTGGCTAGCATAGATGAAACCAATCAAGCGACTATTGGAAGTGAAGTTTGCCATTTTTCTTCTTCTTCAAATGAAGACTGTTCATTGTGTCCCTTTTATTCCAGGGAGTTGTACATGTGCTCATGTGTATGTACACTCACATATATGCGCATTTGTGCAGGCATGTGCGTGGTGTCTCTGACCATGAGTTTACACTCAGATATCGTCAGAAAATATGCTAATATAACAAAGAATTTGGGCTTATAACTTACAGCAGCAAAGGACACTCATGGAGAACGAGGGTCATCTAAATAAGATGGTGGGAGGGGCTTGTCATAGGATTTGGGCTTGAGTTAGGAATCTGAGGGAGAGTTCAAGGAAGTATGGAGTGTTCTGAAATGAGTTCCCTTAGGAAGTGGGGATAATTCTATGATTGGGTATCTAATAACATTTGACTCTGAAAATTGAGTAGGACTTGCATTCAAATCACCTACTAGTTATGAGACCAAGAAGAAATGAGCTCCCATTTGCCTTTTGCTTTATTTGTCAGAATCCTCTCAGAGTGGGCAGGTCACTAAGGCCAGCTGCAGAGCTAGTAAAAGAGGTGCTTCAAATATACTGTAAAGTTATCCTCTCCCATCCATTTTGTTGGCTTTTTGTGGGAATTTAACTTTGGGGATAATTTATTCCAATGTCGGCATGATGTGAGAACTCTTTTGTCTTGTTCCTTTTTATCTTTTTTATTTTTTGCAGTTACAAACTGACATGTATTGAGAAAACAGTAAAATAGTAAGAGGAAAATAAACTCTTCCATTATGCAGTATTTTATGACAGTGACTATTTTTACTTTGAATTGGTTGGTGAAGAACACAAGTGCAGTGATGGCTTTGCATTGGCGGTGTTTTCTGGGTGCGATAGTTTCCAGTAACCATGGAAGGATCTATCATGTAGCGAATGTGAACTGAGAAAGGAGGTGGCACAGAAAGAGGGTCAGTGGCACCAGGAAAGGAGGTTGCTTTGAAGATCCTGGTTTCATTTACTTCCTGCTTAGTAGATATAACCTAAAAGGGGAAAACGCATCCTGGTTATGAATCAGTATTTCTGAGTTCTGGTCTCAGACTTTCTAATGACTGAGTTGGGCAAATCCTTCCTCACATCTCTGGGCTCTCCCTGAAAGAGACTTTGGAGATGTCCAAATCTAACCTTCACAGTCTAAGAAAACTGAGACCCAGAGATTATATTGCTCAAGATTTTATGTATTTACTTGGTCTAGAATTGCATGCTTGCCCACCAGAACTCATTCAGCTTTACAAGTCAATAAGCTCCTTTTAGGAACTACCCAGTGAGATAATCTAACGTTATTTGGTGAATCTGTGCGGGTCCTGGCAATTTTTTTGCATGATGCATTGAAATGAGAAAAGTGAAGCCAAGATAGTATTTGGAACAGTCCTTACTTCTGTGGATATATCCTTTTAGCTTTCTGATGCTAAATGATCTTTTATGAAGTCATGGAATTATTAGATGGCATTTGTGTAGATTTAATATCATTGGCAAGTTAAATGTTGACCACCCTATATCCATTTCCTGCCTTTTTTTCCTTTGAAATTCTTACAGATCTAAGAAATCCAAGAGTGGAAGAACTACCTGAAATGGTCTCATTTAGTTTTGTGTGCCAAAAAAAATGTCTAGGATGGTTATATTAGGGGACTTTCAACCTCAGCAGTGCCTTTTTGATTTGAGACATAATTTCATAGCATTTAGACAATACAGAGTCAATGAAAATGATTTTCAAAATGGCATCCTGGTTAAAATTTAAATTGGTGTCATCTCTTTTTTTGCATGGAGAGTACCTTTTAATTCTAACTGAATTGAGCCATACAGTCTCCTTCCGTTTCCTCAGAGATTGCCTACTATGCTGGTCATTTGCCTATTTTACCTATTCCACCCTCATCTGTTGAAATGTGTCTTTCCCAGGCTCTCTTGTTAACCCACTTCTAAATCGTTTTTTCCCAATGAGAGCATTGGTGGGAGATTGGAAATAGCTAGGCAGGGAAAACCCAGGATGTTTGTTTCCCTCTCTCTCAGATTTGGGCATATCTCCACCATGGTCCAGCCTCCGTGTCCATCCAGCTCATGGCAGGCAACCCTGGCTCCTAGGCTCTGAGGACCTCCCTTATGTACCCTGAGCCCTAGTTAGTGGTTCCCTGCTGTTATTAATCTCTGGCTTTCCTCAGTCTTCACTATTGGGCTTTTTAGCACTTCCAACACCCTTTTAACGAGTGCCCTATATTAAATTCCTTTTCTCTGACTGTCTGGCTTGGGCTGTTTTTCCAATCGCACCCTGAGTGATGCATCTACCTTGGCATGCTGCACGTCATTCTTCTATTCCTACTACAGCGGCTTTTAATGTCAGAAATATTATGTGACTGTTTACAGGATCCTTTGCCTTGCAGCTGCTGAAAATGCAGATCTATTCTCCTGAGCTGGCCTGGTGGGTGGTAATCCTTTTACACCCCTATCCCACACAGAATGATTATTTCTCTTCTTTGTTTCTTGTGCTCTAATCCTTCCCTTTTAAATTTGTGTTTATTGCAAAAACCTTTGTCTTTTGTGTTTGTGCTATAATAGGCTTATTGGCTTCAGCCTTTGAAAATACCTATACAAATTCCCAGCCTGAGGTTGAAAGTACAATTTCAACTCAATCCTGGATTCCTGCTCTTGTGTTCCTCTCTGGTATTTGGCACTGGCCGAACATTTTTTTTTTTTAAATTGAATCACAGATTTATATTCATGAGAGACCAAGCAGATGTTATCCTATTTATTTTCAGAATACTATTTGTAAACCTTTGATAGACTCACACATAGAGATAATAATGAGTAAGTCAGTACACAGGCAGATACATGCCTGTTCATAGAAACATGCTCATACGAGAATTAATATTATCACCAGCTCCTTCATAATCATTAACATCATAGCTAACATTTATTGAACATTCACTATGCCATGTCTGCTCATTTCTTTGCATACAGCTCCTTTAATCCTTTCAACATCTCTATAAGGACACAGTATTTCACTAATGAAGAAACTGACACTGACCAGTTAATTAACTTGTCCAATGACACAGACTTTTGTCAGATTTTAGTTATGTAATTCCTTAACCAGTGTGCCATCCTACCTCTCAAAAGTTTTTAGAATCATTTAAGGCTGCCCAAACTATTTTTACCAATAGTTCTGTCTTTAACTTTCCAGAACACAACTTTTTGGCCTTTAGATACTATTTCTGTTACAGAGCAAAATTTTCAATTTTGTTTTGTTTGTTAACCTGGCATTTGCATTGATAGTTTTCCCCTGTGAATGTGTGTTAACTCTTAAAACTGTTTTTGTACAATTAATTTTCTTTATTGAACTAAGGACTTATATCCACTAACCAAGAGATGAGTCTGTGCGCAAATAGACAACTTTTAAAACAGAGACTTTAATGTATTTATTAATACATTTTATTTTAAAATACACCACTTGGTCCCTTATTTGCAATAATTAGAAAACGTATTTGTGAGAAAGTAGTATTTCTTCCCATTGCTTTGCAGTTTGTAAGGATGCACAGTAAAGTCTAAATGTTTACAAATGTTCGTACGAAATAAACAGTCATTATGACTCACACTGTGAATAAATGAACCTAGTGATGGCTGATTGGTATCTTTAAATCTGAAACACCACGTGGGAAACTGAAATTGTGGTAAGTTTTCTATGCACGTTGTATATGTCTTTTTAGAAAAGTTTCATGCTTGCTGTCATATCTTCCCTCTCATATTCAGAAAATCCCTAGTGAATATTAAATAGTTTCTTTTCCTATGGCTTATCATTAGAGAATTTTACCTCTGGGTAATTGGCACCATCCCAAGCATTGTGTCTTAAAAACCCTCAGTGTAAAGTTTTGGTCAATCATAATTGAGTGATGGATTGATGATTCTTCAGCCCTTTAGGAAACTTTGTGTTTAGAGTAATTCTTGATAGGTAACATCCTTGAAATTCATCTTATTAAAAGGGAAAACCAACTAAAAAAAGAAAAGTATGTTGTATGAAGGAGTAACATATGACTCAAGAGAATTCAACCAGATACTTGTGTCATTATTTTCTAGTGGCAGATAGAACTGTCAGAATTCAATGGCTGACAGCAGAATTTTCAGGTATTTGGAAGGAATGGTGTTAAAATAGGGATGAAAAGACCATGCTACTAGTTTATTGTGTTTTTGTAGTAAAAGAAAGGGGAGCACAACCTACTGATAGCTACAATGAGTAATTTGGATCGTCTTATATTGGTTTTGTTCTTACATTGTATACCTAGTACTCAGCATAGAGTAGGAGCTCAAGAAGTATTTGTTGAATGAATGAATGAGTGAATGAAATGAAATAACAGTAGTAATAGAATGGGAAGGGAGGGTCCTCCAACCCATATTTTTTTCTTTCCTCTAAATCGTTAATTTCTACACTCTTGAGGTTCAGATCAAGGCTGAAAATTATCAATTAATTAGGGGTAAAATGCATTTCAGCTGGTCTCTGGTATTAGTCTGTTAAGCATTGTGGCGGGAGAAGAGGCTACCAGAGGGCAGGATAATCCACACTCTGAATTGTTTGCCTGATACCATACATTTGGGATTAATGTGGTAGCCTTGAGATTTCAGTGATGAAGCCTCAATCTTGAGCCCTCGAATTATGGTTGCTTGGATGCATCGTGTCCACGGAGGCAATAAGATGGTGTTGGGATGGGCTTGTCATGGCATTTGGGCTTGGGTTAGGCAATTTGAGGGAGAGTTCAAGAAAGTGTGAAGTGTTCTGAAATGAGTCCTCTTAGGAAGTGAGGATGATTCTATGATTGGGTATCTTAAATTTTTTTTATCTAGAAGGTGGGAGAAATGGAGCAAGGCTAAAGATGCAAGCAATAAAGAAGCAGCAGGCATTTAGGTTACCTGGAAGAGAGGGTGTTTGGGCATGTTCGTAATTTGGACCACGATCTTGCTTTTGTTTCTGATTGGATCTCATTGGATTTGACTTGCTTTTGTCCTATATTTGGGTCTATTTCTCGACTTTCCACTTTGATCTGGTGTCCTTTCTGTCTACTTACTGTCCAGTACCACACTCTTTTAAAGATAGAGGCCTTGGAATGTGTTTTACATCTGAATGGGTAGCCAGCCTTTATTTCTCCCTTCTCATGGCTTTCCTTAGTTATTTTGCATGCTCTGTCTAGCTCCAAAAAAAAAAATAATTTGGTATTTTTGTGGATCATATTAAATGGCCATATTAATCTGGGAGAAGTGACATCTTCATGATTTTGAGTCATTAGGGTCACAGAGAGACCTCATCTGATACTGGTGTTCTGTGAATTGTTTTGGTAAGCTACTAACGCCAGGCTCTCTACCGCAGACAGCTGTTGTGTGTGTGCACATACGTATGCATACATAATCAAATATATATAAAACTTATGTGATTGAAGATGTGAAATTGGAGGGCCGCGTTGCAAGTATCCTGATATATGAGACACTGGTCAGAATAGCAAATCGACATCATTCTTAACTGACATCCTAACATTACAAATCTAGAGATCAGGGAAGGTCTGACATAATATTAGGCATTTGCAAATCATCACATTCCACTGAAGTTTTTTTTTTTTTTTAAGAGATGAGGAAAAAATCCTGGAAAGTCAAACTTTACAAATTTGGGCTTGTATTTGAAAAGGAATTCTTGAGTTTAGGAATTGGGGACCAGTTTGGTGAAGAGTCTGATGAATGAGAGCTTGTCTTCAGAGATGTCCCCCCACTGAACGCTGCCTTCTGGTACACATGACTTTGTGTAGTCCCTTCTTTTTGGCTCTCAGCTGGCCCTGTGACTCACTTTTGACCAGAGTGTAGTGGAAGTGACACCTTGGGACTTTAAAGTTTAGGTGTGAAGAAGCCTTGTCCGTTTTGGTCTTGTGCTCTTGGCATGCTCACTCTAGGGGAAGGTATTTTGCCATGTAGGAGCCTGACTATCTTGGGAATGCCATGCCATGGGGAAGCCCGAGCTAGTCATGTGGAGAGGCCCAGGCGGGCCGCAGCTGGTTCAGTCATCCCAGTGGATGAGAGTGAAGTAGACATGGAAGGGCTCCAGCCCTGGCTCGCATCTGACTGCAAACGCATGAGAGAGCCCAAGTAAAACCACCCAGGTGAGCTCAGCTGGTACTTTGTTATGTAGGAATAGATAACTGAAACAAGAACTCATCTTAAAACAAGCATTCCTGCCATCCATAGTATTAGCTAGTGATGTGCTGGCAGTTTAAGGTCAGCTCTCCTGATTTGGGTGAATTGTTATATTCATTTAAATTAATCATGCCTCTTATATGGAAATGTATACTATTTAGTGCTTGAAAAAGTTAGACAAAAATTTTACCCTGCAATCTTCTTTTCATAATTAATTTGCTGAACAAATATTTTTAAAACACATCAATGCCATTTTATTTATTTATTTATTTATTTATTTATTTATTTATTTAAAGATTTCATTTATTTATTCATTCATCCCCCCCTTGCTGCTTGTGCTCGCTGGGTCAGCTAACCACGCCGTGCGGGCGGGCTTGCCTTCACCAGGAGGCCCCGGGAATCGAACCCGGGGCCTCCCATATGGTAAACGGGAGCCCTACTGATTGAGCCACAGCCGCTTCCCTCAATGTCATTTTAAAGCTCATTCAGCATTCAGCTCATATTCTAGGATTTAAGAGGCCAGAAATTGGGAGCTGTGCTTTTCCAGAAGAATTGTCCAAAAGCGTGGTTGAGATAGAGTAGGCATAGCCCATTCCTCCCCTGTGCCCCACCACCACCACTGCTACAGTTCCCTGCAGTCAGAAGGGAATGTGAGGGGAGTGGATGTGGCTCAAGTGGTTGAGCTCCCGCCTCCTACATGGGAAGTTCCAGCTTTGGTTCCCGGTGCCTCCTAAAGAAGCCAAACAAACCACTATAGACAATGAGCAGACATCAAACAAAAACAATGAACAGACAACAACAACAACAACAAAAACTGAGCAGACATCAAGCAAAAAAAAAAAAACAAAAACCAAAACAACGAGCAGACAACAAGCAGACAATGAGCAAAAACAAACGAGCAGGGAACGGATGTGGCTGAAGCAGTTGAGGGCCTGCTTCCCACATGGGAGGTCCTGGGTTCGGTTCCTGATGCCTCCTAAACAAAATAACAGACAACGAACAGACAACAAGCAAAAACAACGAGCAAACAGACAAGGGAGCCATCTTGGGGATGGGGGGGATGGCAGGGAGAAGGGAATGTGTGACAGATTTTGGCCCATGAAACATTAGTGGAAGTGATGAGTCATTTTTGGGATGAGGCAGTAGAAAGCCAATGCTTGATTCTGCAGCTTCTATTCCCTGAATCCCACTTGCACACTGGAAGAAGCCATGTGTCCCAGATGGTGGAGTTTTAAGATGGTGGCGTCTCCACCAGCCTCAGTCCCTGAGTGACTGAGGAAGCAGGGCCCCTTCCTGATCCTTGTATGAGCCAGAAATAAACCTTTGTTATTCACAAGTCACTGAGATTTGGGGTTAATTTGTAATTGTAGTATCGTCTAACCTCCTGTGACTAATACAAGGAAAACTTCATGACCCGTAAGCTCCATCAGTCCTACCCTAATCCATCCCAAATCAACTTGAAGTCTGGATAAAAATGATGTGATTTCTATATGAGCAGAGCTTCAATACAAAGTTTCTCTTTCTCCATTTAGATTTATATCTCTAAGTCCCTCAACGTAGAAATTCTGATACTAGCACTATTTATTTACTTTGACACTTTGAGAATTCTTGACATACAAATCATTCTCAAATCAAGTTGCTGTCCTTTTTATTTTTAACAGTAATTTTATTGAAAGATGTTAATAAAATAATTTATGAGACTATTTAAAAATATTTATTTCAACAACATAATATCAACCAAAACATCTGTTAATATTTTTACCTTTTAAAATGTTTATTATGGAATTTCCAAACATGTATGAAAGTAGAGAGACTATGTAATGAACTACATATACTCATCACCCCAAATGCTACAAATCTTACCATATTGGTAGTTTTTGAAGCAAAAATTTTGGCTACCTAAAATTTTATTACTTTGATCCCCTTTTGCAAAGAGAAGATAATAACTACTGTCTTCTACCCACCTCCAAATATAGATCCTAGTTTTCTATGAATACATGTGTTTTGTGGTCATGGTGAGATCTGCCATATTTATTTTCAACTTTGCCCTGTAGGATGAACTTCAAAACATTTTACTAGAATGGCTTATTTATAGGGGGATTATATCTCCCACTTTGACCAGGAGAGTCCCAGTTTATGCCTGTCATCTTGGAGTAATTATTAAAGCACCCCATTTCACCCTCAAAAGTGCCCTGAATTGGATGAGAAATTATATGGTTACCTTAGTTATTAAGCATGTGTACCTATTCCCCTGTCCAGTTTGTCCTGTTTTTGCATTCTGCAGTCCCTCAGAGCTGAATTCTGCATCTTGACTTGCAAGACCCAGATAAATCTAAACCAGTCATCACTGCTGAAGCCTGAATCCTAACATCTGTGAGGACTTGCAATGCCTTCAGTGTCCACAATTTCTCTGGTGTCTATAATGGCCTACCCAAGACCAGCTCCCTAAGTTGTGGGGCCCAGTTAAGACATTGTTGGGAATTTCAAGATGACAACAGTGGAGCATTCAAGCAGGCGTGAGCCCTGTGTGACTGCAGAGGTAGCATGCCTGTGATGCCAGCTCTGTGCCTACCACCTTCCCCCACCCTACCTTCTCCTAGTTCCTGTCTTGACCAGTTCCTGAACTTAATGCAGGCACGATTCCACCTCTGCTGTAGTCTGTGTGGTTACCTTATTCCCTGTTCTCTTTCTACAGAAAGAGTACTCATTAGCATATAATAAGTACTTATTGTTAATAATGAACTAATGAGTGGCAAAGCCAAATTCTAACATAGGTGCCCTTGATTTCAAAGAAAATGCATATAACCTTTCTGCTATTCTGACTCTTGGCCCTCATGGCCTGTTTAACTCTTGGCAGAGTCTTCTCCCTGGTCCAGGGTTCCAAGGAATGGGATTCAGTCATTAATGAACAGATGTCCAGGAACCAAGATGTAGTTTTGCTGCTCTGTCTGTTCTCACCAGTCACCTGGAACTTCTTTCTGGCATGTGCACTCGCTCAGTTGTCCCTTCTCCCTGCCCACATTCCCTTTACCTAATTCCTGATATAAAACATAACTCAGCTTGAACTTTGTGGATCTCCTTCCTGGACGAACCTCTGGATCTAACTTAGTTTTATCGTCCAACCTTAAACTCACTTCCCTATCTCCCTAGTAGTAGAATGGCTTGCATTTGAGCTGGTTTCTTGTTTGGAACACTTGGAATTAATTGGAACAAACATCTTTTAAAAGAAAAAAGGAAGAAAAAAGATGCATAATCATATCTGCTGTGTTTTCTCCAGTGCTGAATATTTGTATTCTATAGAATGAACTTCCATTTTTATGGTGACTTCTAGTATTACTGAAGTGTCTATGTAACCAACTTTTATCTCCTCTAAGGGAAAGAACCGAAATTTTTGTATGATGGCCAATTTTCCTTAAAACAAACTCAAGATTTATTCCAACTCTGTAAAATGAATTACCCTAGTGAATGCAATCAGAAAGGAAGCTGAGAGACATAAAGAGAAAGAAGGAAGAAAACAATTTAATTATTGCCAGTGATTCCGGCTGACTTTGTTTTTCAATAGCATAAGCCCTGGATAGATGTTTGCTGCTACCAAGTCTGTCTGAAACTATAAACACCTCAAGAAGAGAACACCTTGCTGTCCTGAGTGTGATTCTACTGTTCAAAGATGCACACGTTTTTATATGATGTGATGTTCACATGAGAACCATCCATAATTGGATGCCTACAGTAACAGAAGTCTGTTTCCTCTTTGGAGAAAAAGAGAATGTGTTGAACATATTGAGAAACATGTAGTGGTCTGAATGTGATACTTTCCTACGGGATTTTCAAGTGTAGCTTTGATGGCTTTCAATTTTGCCTTACACACTGTCTGTGGAACTTTGCCCCTGCCTAAGAGGTCTCCACTCTACTTCCTTGTATATGTATATTTATCCAGTTATAATAACCTGGGATACCAATCCTTTAAAGATAGCTGCCAAGAAAGAGAGAAGGCGTTGACGGAGCTGGGTTTTCTTAGCAGCCAAACATTCACTTACCTTGTTTAAGGAGCAAGCTCAGATTTTTTTCTTAATTATTTGTGTTACATTAAATATGATACTGTAGTAAACTTATTAAGGTACATCATTAATATTGAAATAAATATTCAATGAGGCTTGGAAATAGGCCCCTTCTATATTGTGTTTGTTCATTTCATCACAAACGGAGATTGTAAAGCATCTGTTATTGGATCAGTAGTGACCGTGACTATGGTGGGCATTCGAGGTCACCTGATATTAGATAATTCATAAATAAATGTTTTGTTGTGGGAAAGAGTCATGAGCTGAACAGGAGATTGCGGTGTGAATCTGATGGGGCCTCGGATGTGCTCTGATATGCTCTCCCCTATAGCATGTGACAGCTTCACTTCCACCTCAGGAGAAGCATGGCGAGCTTGGTGGCATCAGTGCTCCATAGACAATCTATGCACTTCAGGGGGCCTCAGTGGAATAAATGGCGAGGCATCTCAGTGCTTTCTGGGGTCTCGGAAACTGGAATAAACTAAGGAACCCAGAGGTTCATCATGAATCCACACATCAGTATAAATGCCCCATTAACTAATTAGGTATGGCCACTTACGGTGCAGAGGCTTCCCTTGCTAACATCAGGCAGGGGAAATCTAGAATGTAAAGGGACTAGAAGCCGGGCAGTTGAGCCCGGCAGCTTGTGGTTCAGTGGAGACGGACGTGCTGTTTTCTTCCCCAGCTGATGGTTTCTGCCTGGAGAAGCACCTGGAGATGGCGTCATTGACTTTGCTGTTGTACTGCCAGGCAGTCTTCCCTCTATCAATATGTAGCCTTTTTAGAGCTTGATATTCCTATTTATCTTTCCTCTGGCCACAGAATCACCAAGTGTGTCTATTTGGAATTTGGAAAATAAGATACAGGATTTGGTTTCAGAATGATGCAATTAATCTAAGAACTCTTTAGTTCCTTAGTAAGATACAGTTATATCTCTATCTCTATATCATTATCTCTATCTGTCGTCTACCTATATCTTGCACACTGGGGAAAAAATGATGAGAGTGACAGGCTTAATATTTAGGAATGGAAAGGCTGGGAATTCCTGCCACAATAATGCTTAAGAAGTTAGACTCTGGAGACAGACAAAACTAGATTCCTATCCCAGGTCTGTCACTTACTAGCTTGATATTGGGCATGCCATCAAACCTCTCCATGCTTGTTTTTTGATCTATAAAATGGGGAAAATGGTCATACTTAACTCATAGGGTGTCGAATATTAAATGGCATAATGCATGAAAAAAGTCAGCAACCCCTAGCTGATAGCAAACACGTAATAAGTGATAGTTATTATTATCTTAGCTTTCTGTGTAAAGCATGCTGTGATGATGGCTGAGTCATTTACACAACCATAAGTACAAGTCCACAACGGAATTGTATGCATATGCTTAAGGCTCATGATCTGAACCACTGCCTCTGAAAGAAATCTGAGGTGTAGAACAGTATTCATTTGCCACCATTCAAGGTTGGAATCGATCTATTAATTCAAGTGGAGATAGACAAGTTGTGACCTGGAGGTTAAATTAACTTGCCACTTATTAAGAAGGTCATAATATCAGGTTTGGCTACTTTCCAAGAGTATCTCTTCAGACTAGTGGATGTTTGAATAGTGAGATGTCTCTCTAAACAAGAAGAGCACTTTGTAGCTGTTGAAGTAACTTGAAGTTGATGCTAATTTCCTACAGGACAATTCTCCCACCCCTATACTTATCCTTCTCAGGCCTGACATCGACAGTGTTGGCACTTCTCTCCATGGCCAAGCTGCACATTATGACTATCATAAGCTCTCACATTTTATAAAACATATTAAATTCAACCTAGATTTCACATTACGCGTACTGTTTTTCTATAAACATTTGGAAGCATTTCATTACTTTGCTTTTGAAATCATTTGACTGCAAGAACAAATATAATTTACGAGGGGCTATCATTTCCTCACAATTACCGTGCATACACAAGCCTTCTTGCAAAGTGAGAAAAATTGAATCTATAAATTGTTTTCAAATGCAGCGATATTTTATGAATACTAAATTTAACCACTGATGGAATAGCTAGTTTTAAGTTTTATGGATTTTTGTGGTCTACCTTTATAGATTTGGTTTTATAGTTTTCTTTTCATATTTTGGATCCAAGAGCTTTCTTTTGTAGGTCCTTAGAAACGTCGTCAGACCTAGGCACTATGTCCATTATTTTAAATGGATAACGTGACCCTGTCAGTGATACGTCCGAGGAATATGATGTGGGCTTGTGCTTGTGCAGGAAAACTTTATGTTGTAGGTTAAACAATTTGTACCATGATGAAAAGAAATCTAGGCATTTGGTTATAGTGTATATTTTATAGGCTTTGTTCTAATACAAGTCTGTATTCTCATGGACATGATACACGTTGCAACTCAGAATTTTTCAGATTTTCAGAAATTGAATACAGCAGATATTTCACACGTTCTGTGACACTACCAAAAGGGTCTTCGCGTCATTCTTCACCAAACACATGAGCATTTCTGCAGTGAAACTTATGAATATTTATCAAATGGGACTAAATAAATAAATTGCTTCAAATCCGTTCAGGTCATGTTTTATTGCCAAATCTGTTCATGTCAGATGAAGATTTGCTGCCAAAACTACTTAGGAAAAAACTTTGATTTCACGGATTTGGGGATTTTAGAATACTGAAGAGAAATGATAGAATTAGGATATCAATATAGACTATTGGGAAGCGGCTGTGGCTCAATCAGTAGGGCTCCCGTTTACCATATGGGAGGCCCCGGGTTCGGTTCCCGGGGCCTCTTGGTGAAGGCAAAGCCCGCCCGCACGGCGTGGTTAGCTGACCCAGCGAGCACAAGCAGCAAGGGGGGGATAAATGAATAAATAAATAAAATCTTAAAAAAAAAAAAATATATATATATATATATAGACTATTATTAGCATTGGATAGTTTTACTTGACTTGTGAAATAAAAAGGGAAATAAAACCCATTTTATGGCTGGCAAAAGTGGTGGAGAGAGTAAATTAGTAACTTTTTCCTGGTCACTGAGCAGGTAAGTGATAAGGATGTAAGGATGGGGTTGGAACAAACATGCCCTGTCTCTCATCCCAGGGATATTCTCAGTTTTTCTTCGCCTCCTTCTAATAGTTCAAACAGCTGTTTCACTTGGGGTTTGCATGACCCACGACGGAAGCCTTTTCTTTAGACTGATCATAGACTCCAGCACTTCTCACCGCACACTGCTCTGTGCAGGTTCATTAGCTTTTGATGTTCTGGTGTACTGGTCATGTCATTGTTCTAAAGAAAAAGCTCTAACACTCAGACCTCACTTTTGTTGGGATGAGCTCAATTAGGTGTATCTGCTCCTTGCAAGGTCCATTTTGTAAGCGTCTTCTTTCCCTCCTTTTGCTGAAGCAGGAGAACCTACTGGATCTCCTTTCAGCTCTTAAAATTCCCTGCTCTGTTTCACTGGCACACATGCCGATACCCACGGTGCATTTTATTGCTTCAACTTTCACTCGCCTATTTTTGTCAGTGCAGAGGTTCGTCTCAGAAGTGAATGCTTAAAATAATTCACCTGGTATAGTCTTCTTGGACATCAGAAACTTGAATTGTTTTGATAACAGCTTGAGGACGCCCAGCATCCCATTTCATCACTTGAGGTGCCTTAAGCAGAAAACACAGCATTTAAATTCAGGTTTTCCCTTTGCCTATAGACATTCATTTATTCCTTTATTTGTCTGTTCATCCGGGAAGCATTTACCAAAACCCTAGCAGTGAGCTAGTCACTAAGAAGGTTGCATGAAGGTCATTGGACAGTTGTCTTTCTGGAAAATACTAAGGAGAAATCATGCTTTTCAGCACTGACATAGCAAAGTCATAAATTAACCTGAGCATTCCCAAATTTCCAAAGTAGTAGGTCAATGCGTCAGTCTTTTTATTTTTTTTACAGAACACAAGCAGGGCAGTCAAATGTGGTTAGCAGTATTGGGCTTCGGTGTCATAAGGCCTGGGTTCAAAATCTGGCAATGAATTTACTAGGCTGGCTGATTTGGGGACGTTACCGCTACATGGGGTATGGTTGAGGGTATTTTTGAATGTCCCCTGACTTTGGGTTCTGTTATTTGTGAAGCTGATGGTGTTTGCTTTTGAGAAGCTAGATAAGACCATGTATGTGTGACTGGTTAATTGAGCCTGATGGGGAGGCAAACAGTAAGCAGCTGCATTTTCTCTCATTGTTGTCTTCTAACGCACGCTCTCATGTCTCCATCTTTTGTCCCTTGATAAGAGATTATTTAACTTTTCACTGCTTTCAGCAGTAAGACCGGTGTTATTTTCAGACATTAAAAAGTTTCTGTCCAACTTAAATAAAATATTTAAACAACCACAAGAAGTGGGAAAATATATTTGAAGTACATGTAAATGTGACAAAAGACTCATCCAGAATATATAAAGAACTTTTACCAATCAGTAAGGAAAAACCAAATAATCCAATGGAAATATGGACAAAAGACCTAAATAGACATTTCACAAAAAAGGGTATCCCAATGGCTAATAAACCTATGAGAAAGTGCTCAACATCATTAGTCAATAGAAAAATGCACATTAAAGTAACAATGAAATACCACCCCATGGTTACCAGAACAACTAAAAGAAAAATACAGAAAATATCAAGTGTTGAGGAGAATGTTGAACAGCAGGGACTTTCAATCACTGGGAATGAATAGGAATGTAAATTGATTTTCCCAACCACATAGGAAACCTATTTGGAAATAGCTATTAAAAATAGACATAATCATAGGCTTTGGCCCAGCAAATTCTCTCTTAGGTACAATACCCTACAGAAATGCATATGTTTGTTCACAAAAGAGATGCTCTGGAATGTTTATCGTTTGTACTATTCAAAATAACCCCAAACAGGATGCTATTCAAACCCCTACACAATGGAATATTATGTGACAATGCAAATAACTGACTGACGCTTCTCTGCAGAAGCATGGATAAATCTCACAACACAGTGTTGAGTGAAAGAAGCCAGTCACAAAAAGACTATGTGTTGCGTGAGTCCATCTATTCAAAGTGCTGATACAGGAAAAACTAATCTGTAATATTAGAAGTCAGGTTTGGGTGGGGTGATTCCTGGAAAGGGGCAAGAAGGCAACTCTCTCTGTTCCTCCGTTAGGTTGCTGGTCACATTGGTGTGGTCTGTTTGTAAAGATTCATCCAACTGTATAATATGCTATAGTTCAGTAAAATGCTCTGCTTCTCCCCACAGCTCTAGAATGTTCTTTCCCTTCCCTTTGCTTTTCCATATCTCCCCAGAGCAACTCTCCATTTATTTTCTCAGTATTATCACACCCCCTTGAGGGTTTGGGGTTTGACAATTCAGAAGCTCAAGGAGACCTGTGACGGAGCAAGCTCTCGCCACAGCTCTAGTTCCTGGCCTCTAAAAGTCACCTGGGATACCTGGACATATGACAGGCCAGATCTATGACCCTACAGCCATCCCAAAGCCTGACTTGTATGAAATCATGACTTGGGCCTTTGAGAAAAATTCAAAATGCACCTCACAATTCAATTTGCCACAATAATCACAATGTAAGAGATTCTTCATGCCAGAAGGCCTGGGTTCTTAAAAAAAAACAAAAACAAAAAACCAGAACTGTAAAATAAAGCAAGGGATAGGATGGGACCCACAGATTAAAAGAGACTTGCAAGGAATATCAAATTACAACCAATGGGCAAGGCTAAACTACCATGTCTAGGGATATACATTTGGGTGAGAAAACTATTTAAAAAACCCACAGGGAAATGATCATTGTACAGTCAGAAAAATTACTTATGGGGTAGCAGGGAGAAGAATTTGTGATTGGGATGGGCACGTGGTTGGGGCTTCTAGATGGCTGGAGAAAGTTTTGGTTTTTGGTCTAGTGATGGATACAAGGGTATTTGCCTTCGAAAAAGTTATTAAGCCATATATTATAATTATTTTGTGATTTTCTGTATCTTTTATTTTGCAACGTTAAAAGATATTTTTTAAAATGGTAAAGTTAGGGAAGTGGCTGTGGCTCAATCAGTAGGGCTCCCGTTTACCATATGGGAGGCCCTGGGTTCGGTTCCCGGGGCCTCCTGGTGAAGGGAAGCCTGCCCGCATGGCGTGGTTAGCTGACCCAGCGAGCACGAGCAGCAAGGGGGGGATAAATGAATAAATAAATAAAATCTTAAAAAAAAAAAAAAAAGTAAAGTTATGACTCTCCTAAAGATATACAATGAATATTTGGCAAAGATTTTATTTGTGATTAATTAATTAGGGACCAGGAAAGTTGTTACAAATGGACCCAAGGAGAAATCAAAGAAGCTTACATTTATATGGAGGAAAGGAATTTTGAAATGAATTTACAAATGATTTGGAAAACTGGCTTATTCCACAGTGGGGAAACGAAAGTCAATTGAACCTCCACCAGACAGAATTTATTTGCCTGTTTATAGTCAAGAATTATTTGCATTGCTATCAGTTTTCTGCAAAGTAACCCTGTCTCCACAGAGTTATAAAATAACCCAGTCAAAGACAAAGATCATATCCCTGTAGGATCAGATAATCCTGACAGCTCCAGCATTCTATTGAAAGGATATCAGGTAATCTCTTTTGCTTATTCAGAAGTCTTACATTTTTCTTTACGAGTAAAAATATTTTGAAAATAAATTAAAATAAATAAAATATGACTCGCAGCATCGACACATTTCAGCCTACCCTATGCCCTTGGGTGGATGTATTTGAGTCACTCAGGCCTCAGCTTTTAAACTGTAAGAGTCTGGCTAAGCTGCTAGGCTGTTCCCAACATAAAGGGATGAACAGAAACAATTGAAAGACGATAGCTTTTAATGAGCTATATAATCCTATTGGATTAGTTCACTAGTTCTTTAGTTTGTAAGCAAGCCCATTTAACCTTGACTCAGGCATATCTAAACACAAATAGAGCACTGCATGTGGTATTTGAAGGTGTACTAGAATATCTCTGGTAATTGAAGGAGTTGGATTAACTGTTTTTTGAAAGACCAGGTACCAGGGGGGCTCAGGAGACCTCCACAGCACTACTGTCGGATCAACCTTCTTGCATTGAACACAGTCATTAATGTGACTCAGCTCCCAAAACTTAGATTCTTCTCGTTTCTCATTCTAGGTTTCAGTGTCTTGGAAGATAGAATCTGCTTGGTCCACCTTTGGCCAGCAGAGGCATATGAAATGTCATATGACACAGAAAAGGCCCTAGAAGTCTCTTCTACTGTATTAGTCAGCCAAAGCGGTGTTAATGTGAAATACCAGAAATGGGTTGGTCTTTATAAAGGGTATTTATTTGGGGTGGAAGTCCGCAGTTACCAGGCCATAAAGCATAAGTTTCTTCTCTCACCAAAGTCCATTGCCACATGTTGGAACAAGACAGCTGCCAACATTTGCGAGGATTCAGGCTTCTTGGGTTCCTCTCTTCCCAGGGCTGCATTTCTCTCCAGGCTCAGCTCCTATGTTTCTTCCACAAGATCAGCTGTAGACTATCAGGCAAACGGCTTGCTTCCCTTCTCCTGGGGCCTTCTCTCCATCAAAACTCCAACATCAAAACTCCAACTTCAGAACTGCTACTCAAAAAAACTGCTCCCTCTGTCCTTTGCCTTGCCTTTTATATTCGATTCCTCTACCCACCAAGGGGTGGGGCTCAACACCCTGCTGATGTGGCCCAGTCAACGCCCTAACCATAACTTAATCATGCCCAGATTAACAGATCAGTTTACAAGCATGATCCAATTATATTTTTGGAATTCATAATTACTTCAAATTGCCAAACGGCTACATCTACTTTGGCCATTTCCAGAGAAAGTCGAATCATTGTGAGTTGGGCAGCGGACCCAAGAGCGTGGCATCTGCTACTATTTTGACTTAGCTTATTCTTAAGCCAGATCTCAACTGTTGAGAAATTCACATCACTGTTTTCAGACTTTTTCACCCTATAACTCTATTTTCCACATGGATATTCTCTTGTAAAAGGGGGGGGGGAGGAGGGGGACTACAGTTGTCTGGAGTTGATTGATATTACCAAACATTAAAGCTCTGATCTGCATCAAAGTCTTGCTAAAGATGGACAGGTAGTGGATCAGAAAAGTTCACCCTATATCAGCAAAGCCAGAAGTTACTCCCAAATATCTCTACACTTTTGGGACCCATGGTTTTCTTGAAATTTCCTAACAGATCTATCTTTTAATTTCCTCAGTCTGTCTCTCCCTCTACCCCTTTTTTCTCCTTCCTTCCTTTTTTCTTTACTTTCATCAAGGATTTCACTAGGCAATGGACTAAGTGCCAAATATAAAAAGCCATAAACCTGAACTTCAAATATGTTCCCTTTAAGGATGGATGGGAACACAAAGCTTTAGCTTCGGTTCTCCAATAGCATTTCCTGAAGGCAAAGGATCTTCTCTTGGGCGCTAAAGGGCAAATGGTCCCCTAAGGAATACATTCACATTCTAAAGTCCTCTGCATACAAAAGACATAAAATTAAATAACACATAGCATGCTAAAAGTTAAGGTAAGCAGAGATCATAGGTTTAACTCAATACAAACTGGGATTTCTTGGTTCCTGAAGATTTAGATAAGATTGATTCCAGTACCCAGGCTGTGGTTTATGTAAGCCCAAAACTTTTCCTAAACATTTTCTGTTATCTCTGCTCCCATGAGGTGGGAGGGGAATTTTTATTCTCCACCTCAGGGTTGACACAAATGTGGGACATAGGTCCTCCTCCTTGAGCCTCCCTTCAAAAGAATTAAAATTCAAGAACTTCTATTGAATGTTTTAAGAGTTGGGGAGGTAGGGAGGATTATATTAGAAACCATAAAGTAAATAACTAGCATATACTAAAAAAACAATTAAAAAAAAACTTAAAAAAAATTTTTTTTTTAAACTACCACCATCATTTTGCAGGACTCCAGTTTCTCAGCATCTTGCTGCTTTCCCTGGGGGCCAACTCAAAATCCTCTCCTTTGCTCATCATTTTTAGTCTTTTTGTTGCTGACTCATAGGCCCAGAGGTTTGCAAACCTTCTACCCAGTGGTGTTATTTTCCCAAACAAAGACTTTTCCCTCCTGAACCCTGGCACCCACTGTTGGTAATAAATTGTTCACATTCATTAGTTTTGAGAGTAGTTAAATCTAGCTTTGGAGACATTTTTCCTGATTCCAGTTTATCTCCGTATTCCAAAGGTGGCAAGACAGCCATAAAGCAAAGCAGAGAAGCTGAGTTGATTAAATAAGGCTTGTTTCAAAATTTCTCAATGATCATTAGAACCATAGGAATCAGGAATGAAGTATCAAAAAACTCTCGCTCAATGAGAGGCAGAGTTATCTTTGTGGTTTTCTTCTTCATAGACTCTCGGGAGTGATTTTGCCTCTTTGTACTTCCATTTGCCTCTTAAGATGCCACCTGAAATGCATCTCTCTGCCCAGAGGCATTTCTTTTCATCCTCTGGGTCTTTGCTGAACCGCCCTGAGAAATCTTTTTATGTTAGCTACGGAAAGATAACCACTGTCTTCCGTGATTTCTTCTAGCGCTTTATCTCTCTAATAAAACAGTTATTTCAAGGTAAAGCAATTTGAGTTTGTATGACTGTCTTTCCTACTAAACTGTGAATTCTTTGAGATTTGGGACTATGCCTTCTCTTATGGTTTGTTTTGAAACAATGCATGTTTCTTAAGGTAATTGATAAATAGGGAAATGACGGCAGGATAATAGGAAGTTGTCTTGATTCATACATGAATTTCTCCAGAATGTTCATGTTGGAAATGATCAGATATAAGTTTCTTAAAATTAAAAAGGAACATTTAGCGCTATATAAAAATCTTAAGAAGAATGCCAAAAACCCTTAGCAAGTTTGCACCTTTCTCTGGTTTAAAAAATGGTTGATATAGTGACTTCAAGAGCTGCCACACTGCCCACTCTGTTACACTTTTAGGAGATAAACATGCTGCAGAGACATCCATCCCCTGTGTTTATAAAACATATGATGGATGTGGAAGGGTGCCCTGGGATTTAGTTTTAATTTTTATGAAACTTGTCTCTATTAGGAGCAAAGGTCTTCAAGGATCTACATTTCCAAGGACGTGTGCAAGCCCTTAAGGTCTTGCAAAAGATGGTAGGTTCAAATCATGGTTTAATTGTACTAATATTTCTATTAATATCTTTAATGGCTAAATTAGAAATCAATGTCCAAAGTTTTTAGAGGGCTTGATTGGCCTGTCAATCTTAATTTTCCTATAAAACCTGTTACTTTTCACACGAAGGATGCCAGGTTTTTCAGTAAAGTCTCTTTGGTATTATAGTAGAAAGATATGTATCCACAATTCCCAGCAAAGAAAATGTCCTAAAAAACATTTGCTAAATGAATGAATCATAACTCTGTGACTAGAGTATTCCCAGAACTTTTTGATCGGGGCTCTCTTAATATAGGTGAGCTTACCTTTGCTTACATTCCTGAAGAATTAGCTACCTCAACAGTCCCAATTCCTTTGCAAAATAAACCACTTCTGTTTCTCACTTTGTCTTATCTATTCTCCTCCCAACACAAACTCTTAATTACCTGTGTGTCTGTTTCCCTTTAGACTGTGAGCGCTGCTGGGCCGTGTGCCTGGTAGGCACTCCACAAACAGGAAAGGCTGAGTGAGTGAATCAATAGTGAATGAATGTTTGTATCACCTGGTCAACCTAGAATCTTTCATTTCTCTTTGGGAAAATAGAAAAGTGGCAAGAGTTGTCTGTCAACAACCACCTATAGTCCCACAGGACAACTCTTTCTAATAATGTCTAGCATTTATTTAGCAATACATATGGGCTAATATACTAATACAATCCTCACAACCACCATATAAAGGAAGAACTTTTATTTCCCCATTTTTTCAGTGAGTAAGCTGAAACAGAAAGAGATTCCATAATCTGCCCAAGGTCAAATAGCTAGAAAGTGGCAGAACTGAAGCTCATACCCAACTAGTCTGATTTCAAAGCCAACCCTCTTAACTGCCATGTTATATTATCTCCATATCGCAGCAAAATTATTTTACTGTCAATAATATGCCTGTGTGTGTGTGTGTTTGTGAAATGCAATGTATTCCACTCACATCTGCTTAAGAGATATCAAAACCTAATACTTGTGTGTAGCAGTTTGGTATTATTTATGAATTCCAAAAATAGATATTGGATTATGTTTGTCAACTGGTCTGTCAGAGGTTTTACTTTCACTTGATTAAATTATGATTAGGGCTTTGATTGGGCCATGTCAGTAGGACATTGAGTCCCCTTGGTGGGCGGGAGTTTTGCGCTGGAGCCCAGGAAGTAAACACATGGGAGAGAGCAGAGCAGTTGAGCCTGGAGAATTGTGCCCCTGAGAGAGACAAAGCCTAGAGAGCTTGATTGTCTACAGCTGACCTTGTGGAGAAAACAGCAGCTGAGCCTGGAGGGAAACAAGCCCAGGAGAGAGATGAGACTTATCCCATCCTACAGCTGCTATTGGAAGAAGCTGGGACCACAGAGCCCTAAGAGGAAGAGGAAGGCTGAATGTCGGCAGCCATCTTGCTCCAACACGTGGCAACAGACTTTGGTGAGGGAAGTAACTTATGCTTCATGGCCTGGTAACTGTAAGCTTCTACCTCAAATAAATACCCTTTATAAAAGCCAACAAACTTCTGGTATTTTGCCTCAGCATCCCTTTGGCTTTATCACAACTGGTTCTAGACAGCTGAAGATGTTAAAGGACTTATAACTCTGAGTGTTTTTGTGGGAAACAAGAAGGAATGTTTAAATATTTTGTTCTCTAATTTGGGAAGTAGAGGGAAATGGTGCCCTTTACAATGTGCTATTCTTCAAAGCTGATATTTCAGAGATTTTTTTCCCCTTTAACTCGGATAATTTATAAATAAATACCCAAAGGTACTCTTAAAAGTCAAAAGAAAATAGGCTGCTTGAAAATTGATTTGTCACCAGTGATTTTAGCCTAAGTATTTTTCAACTTTGATAATTGCTCAATTTTAAAATTCATATGCTGAAAGTCAGGAATACAAAAATAATGGAGATGGGAGGAGTGATCAGCGAGAGACTATCTCTTGGGAGAAATACTTCAACTACATCTCACGGATATAGATCATTGTACCGAGTTATACACGTATAATTCAATTTTAGTATTTGGGTTGAATTGGAAAAGGAGAAAAAATAACCTTCATGCTGGGTCCCCTGATTTCAGGGGCTGTGCCTGGTGTTTTGTGAGTGAGGGAGTAGATACGATTTTATCCTGGCGGTCCTGAGAGGAAGGTGCTTCCTGATTTTACAGATGGCCACACGGAGGCAGAGAGAGATTAAGGAACTTGCCAAACCCACAATTAATTAAAACAACATTTTTATGGCACTTTCAAACTCCTTCCACTGTGAAAGTGGGTCTCAAACTTGAGTGAGCATCAGAATCATCTAGAAAGCTTGTTAAACACAAACTGCTGGGCCATACTCCAGTAGTTTCTGATCTAGTAGATCTGCCCCGGGGCCTGAGAATTTGCATTTCTAACAAGTTCTCAGGAAATGCTGATACAGCTGGTCCTGGGACCAAACACTGAGAACCACTGCACTGTTCTAAACTACGGGATCACTAGCCCCATTTCAATTGTGCTGCAACAAGAGAGTATTCAGTGGCTGAGTGAAATACTGAGAAATCATAGCCTACTGTGCTTTATGTTTCTCAAATGTGGGGATGGGTTGCTCTTGGGAGGTGAGGTGGTTAGCCTGGGGATTCTCAAAGCTAGGGGGGAACCATGATGCATCTTCCAGAAGGGCCAGGTTTTCCTTGTTGTTAAATAGTTTAATGTATTATTTTTATATTAAGGCTAACACACAGCTAGGTTATGGATTAGAGTACAAATTCACATAGATTTCTAAAATAAGGCTCTAGATTTCAAAGAAAATTTGCCCTTATGGCAGACTGCTTTAGGCTATGATTCAAGTCTCAGAGGGTATGTGCTTTCTCTCCTCTGGCAGTAAGCAGATTTAGCTGGGGGGGAAATGTTATTTTACATCAATATATTACATACCTTCTTGAGCTGAGAGTTTCTATCTCTGGATTCAGATTCTAGTCTCCTCCCTGACCTTATAGTGAGTGTTCCTCAGAGTCTAGCTTTCAGAGCCTTGCACATCAACCTTTTTCTGAGAACATATAGCACCTCCAAATTAGAGATGACATTTCCTTACAACCCTGGGTGCTAGAAACTTCACTTTTCATTGTTTCTTAAGAAAATTGAATGCATTTTAAGTGTCTTGTCTTTAAGGAAAAAAAAAAAAGAATCTAAGGTCATTTTGGGGAATATTTCTTCCTTCACTGTAGATCCTAGAAAAATCTGGGCTTGATTGCACGTGGTTATGTGCACACAGACACATACACACAACACACACCCTCACACACCTGCAATTACAGTCCTAGTTTTTTGATATATACTGGTTCAGACACAAGGCTGTATCATCTATTTGGAGAGTGGTCCCTATTCTTTTCTTGCCAGCTGTGAGTCTGGAGCCCTTTCTTCAGATCCCCAATCTGTGGCTAAACTCAGGGCATCTACATTCACGCCTCATAGAAGTGACCAGAGTTTGGCAAACTGTGATTTGTGGGCCAAATCCAGCTCATCACCCTTTTTTTTTATGGCCTACAATCTAAGAACAATTTTACACTCCTAAATGGTTGAAAAAAAAATAAAACCAAAATAGTGTTTTGTGACACATGACAAATATAAGAAATTCAAATTTCAGTGTCCATAAATAAAGTTTTATTGAAACCTAGTCATACTCTGTATTGCCTATGGCTGCTTTCAGGCTATGATGACAGAGGCGAGTAGTTGTGACAGAGACAGTGTAGCTCACAGAGCCAAAAATATTTACTATCTGGTGTTTTACAGAAAAAGTTTGCAGATCCTTGCTCTAGACTGTACAGGAGGCAGGTACTATTCTGCCATTCAGCACTTGTCCCATCGTACAGAAAATGAACCATTCTCTCCAGGATCAGACCCGTTCCTTCCTCTCTGAAGCTTTCTCTCTAAAGATTGGCTGTGGCTGGCGATCCTTGGTCCTTACTTGTGACATGGCAAGGCACATGGTGGCATCTCCTGGTCTCTCCCTTCTTTTCCAGGGTCTGTTGATGTTCAGCTTTTGCCTGCTCTCTTGGTGGGTTTCTCTCTCCCTGTCTGAATTTCAGTCCACTTATAAAGGACTCTAGTAGAAGGATTAAGAGCCATCCGGATTGGGCTGAGCCATACCTTAACATCAAAAGGTCCTACTTACAATAGGTACACACCCACTAGGATGGGTCAAGTTTAAGAACATGTTTTTCTGGGGTACCTACAGCTCCAAAGCACCACAATAGTCTACTGTCATGAAGATCTTACAATAACAAGGTGGTAATTGTAATTTCAGGTTCAGTGGTATCAGGAACTCTAATACAGCAGAGCATAAAGTTTTTGAGACAAGAAACACAAATTTGAAAAAAAACTGTAAACTGGAAGTGATGAGTGTTGTCTATCTTAATTGTACCCCTTGGTTTTTTCCAGTCAGTACAGTCTAGGTTTTAGGGATGTAGCACCAGGTATATCAGCCACTGGTTAAATGCTGAATCCTTAGAGCACAGTGTACCGACCTCATAGACTATTGCTCCTGAATTGGGACCTTATCTAGGCATTAATCCATCATTCCATTATGCTGATTGCTTCTGAGTGATGTTGTATGTGGTAGGATTGGTGGATTGAGTGATCAAATGCCTATCATTGCACCTCCATGGCCATAAAATGGATGGGTTAGTCTGTTGAGATATGTAAGCTTTGATGCTGTCAATTAGATATTGTATAAGTCTTTGATGCTGGAAGAGGGACTGAAGGCAGGGAAGGTAAGACCATATCTGAATTAGCTGTGAATTCCAGTAAGTAAAATTCCAGGATGGAAGTGGCCCTATGTCGATCTGCCTATAAGTAGCTGCTGGTCTCCTCTGAAGATAGTGACACACTGAGGGTTCAGCATCAGATTTTGCTCCTGGCAGGTTGAGCGTTCAACAATGGCCTTGGTAAGACCTTTCTCTTGCTGTTTGGATCAGGCATAGCATTCATCCCTGCCACCATAGCAACTTCATTCTAGGGCTCTTTGTGCAAATACTGGGAGAGAGTGAGGGTGGGATGGTTACTTTATAGTAAGCTAAAATATGAAACACAGATAACAGCATAGTTTGTATCCTCTCTCATAGGTTCATTCACATGCCTTCTCCCTCTCATCTTCTGATCCTCTTTCTTCCAGACAGTCAACCAACAATAAGCCATTCAGCAATGCCCAGGATTCTATGTAATTCTATACCTCTAGTCACTTCTTCCTCCATGCAAAATGAAAGAGCTCATGTACTGTTCACATCTTTTCCCACTGAGGGTTGGGAGGGATTTCCCTTCACCATGTTCCCTCAAGGCCACCTATGACTAGAGCTGCAGTGTGGCAGCATTTTCAACACCATCAACAAGAAATTAGCATGAGTGGTTTTCCTCCCCTGTCATAGGATCTGTGTCCCCCTGAGGCCAGAGGTATGAGTTGAGAGAGAGAGAGAGGCATCAGTACAATTCAGGTAGGGGTAGGAGCTCTAGGACTCCGAGCTTTTTAGGCAAGTTGCTTATGCCTTTGAGACTTGCTTGGTCCTGATCCCAAATGTACATTTCCATCACATAATGTGTTGCTGCTGCAGCCATCCAACATTATGAGTTGAAGATCTGATAATAACAGCTCTTAATGGGCAATTCCAGACACATAATTACTTGGTGTCCCATGGTCAGGCTCTTAGACACTACTAGTGCTTCTTAGCGCCCCAGGAACTGTTTTCCAAGTGGTGAGTAGTTTTCTCCTGCAGACGGTATGGCCTTTTTGTCAAACCCAAGGGATCTGCACTTGACTGTTAAACTGAAGCTTCTCAGGGACTCTACACTGCATTTATATTCAACATAGATATTTCTAGCAACATTATATCTGATGGGTCATATGGCTTGTGTGGTAGGACAGCTTGTACTCCATCCTGCAACTGCAGCAGAATCATTTCTTGCTCTGAGCAGCACTGAAAACTGCCAGCCTTCTGAGTCACCAGATAAATGGCTCAAAACAATGCTCCCAAGTGTGGTATATATTGCCTCTAAAATTCTAAGAGGCCCACCAAGTGCTGTACATGTTTCTTAGAGCTTTGGGGTACAAGGTACAACACCTTATTCTTTACTTAGGAGAGTATATCCTGGCCCTCCACAGACTTCTAGACATGTATCCTGCTCTTTGGAATGCCATGGACTGTTAGCTATTGTATTAGTCAGCCAAAGAGGTGCTGATACAAAGTACCAGAAATCTCTTGGCTTTTATAAAGGGTATTTGGGTAAAAGCTTACAGTTACAAGGACCTAAAAAGTCCAACTCAAGGTACCATAGGATGTACTTTCTCATCCAAGTCAGTTGCCACGTGTTGAAGTAATATAGAAGGCCTGGTCTCTCCTTCCTTCTTCCTCTTAAGTCTCCATGGGCCAAGCGTTTTCTGATCTCAGCTGTAGACTGGCATAGGGTTTGTTTCTTTCTGGGCTCCTTCAGCTCAGCTGCTCTGTTCTCTTCAGCTGCAAACTCTCAGGCAAATGGCTCATCTCTCTTCCCAGGGCCACAGGATCAAAGTTCTCCACTCTGCCATGTCTATGGAGCTCTCTTTCTTCCTGTGCCTTCTTCTGTATGTCTTCTTGCATAAGTGTCCGTTTATATAGTCCACCAAGGGGGTGGGGACTTAAACTGAGTTACACCTTACTGATGTGGTTGAATCAAAGCCCTAATCTTATTAATCAAAGACAACTGAATCTAACACAATCAAAGGGTATCGCACCCGAGGAACAGACCAGTTTACAAACATAATCCTTCTTTTTTGGAATTCATAAATAATATCAAACTGCTACAGCTATGGTCACAGCTCTTTGCAGGTAAAGACACCTGGCTGTCACTTTGGCTTGGCTTTGCCTCACAGTAATTTTATCCATCTTACCTCTGTCTCTTAAGCAATGCCACATGGCTTCTAACACTAAGGAATCCTATCCTCCTTATTAAAAGTATAAATCCCAGTTCTATGTCAGCATCTTTTACTGTTAACTCCATCTTACAGAGCATAACATTAGGAAGCTTCTCAAAGATGCTGTTGTTCCCCTCATCAGCATAACTTCCAGGACCACCCGCTGATCCTATCCCCTGGGCTTATCTTTATATCCATCTTGGGGTATCATAAGCTTTTTGAATCTTCTACTTGAATTTTCTACTGAAACCTCTTTAAACCACCGGGAACCAGATGGAAGAGATGGAAGCTGCATTATACCTCCCCAGTATGCCAAGACATGGCTTCCTTTTGTCCTGATGATGGAGGGCACTTTGGTGAACCTCCTTCATTCAGAAATCCTCAGGCAAGAAACAAGTCAAGCCATCTACTCTCAGAATTACCTGCAATTGCAAGAGGACTCTTCTCATATACTTCTTGTCCTTTTGGTCTAAGTCCAAAAGTGATGAGGGGAACACCATTTCCTTAGTGGTTCTTGCTCTCTCTGTTTCTTCTGAAACTCTTTCTGCCCTTTTCCCTAGTTCAGCGTGTGTTTAGCACTCATCTGGTGTGTGTGTCTTAGCCATTATAAGTGCCCACTAATACCCCATTTTCTACTCCTTCTGGGCATGTGAGAAATGGAACTTTCTTTCTTTTTCAAAAGATTTATTTTTATTTATTTGTTTCTCCCTACCCCCTCATTGTTTGCACTTGCTGTGTCTGTTCATCTTCCTTGTTTTTATAGAGGCACCGGGGACCAAACCCGGGACCTCCGATGTAGGAGGGTGGCACCTAATTGCTTGAGCCACCTCCGCTCCCTGCTTTGTTGTATCTCTCATTATGTTTTCCTCCCTGTGTCTCTTGTTGCATCATCCTGTTGCATCAGCTCGCTGTCTTGATCGTCTTCTTTAGGAGCCACCAGGAACCGAATCAGGACCTCCCATATGGTAGGCAGGAGTTCAGTCGCTTGAGCCACATCTGCTTCCCGGAACTTTCTAACATCTGTGTAGTTAGGCAGAGCTGTTTGACTAGTTCCAGGCCAGATGTCTGTGCCAGATATGACGTGTGTCACATTTGGGCTAAAATAGTGAAAATCCCCTGTGCTACTCTCCAGCTTTCTCTTTCCCTGCCATGGCAACCTTGGGCACCCTGTGTTCCAGATGGCATAGTTTTAAGATGGAAGCATGCTAAACCCTGAGTCAACGTGTGGATGGGTGCTATCTTGGAGAGCCATTGGGACCACAGAGAAATTGGACCAGGGAACAATATTTATCAAACTATGGAGATTGGGGCATTGTGTATTCTAGCCTAATACAGGGGGAAATCACCTCACGGTATGCGTATACTCCCAAATTCTTGTTTCTGATGGCAAGCATAAGATCCTTTAAATCTAGGAGTTTGCATTTACATCTTTCTGTATGGGAGTGGTCACAGGAGACTTCTTTTGAAGTCTCATTTAATTGTTTGGCCATAAAAATATACTTCATGTGTCATCTTGCATTCCTGTGTTTTTTCCTTTCTCATGTCCCATATAGAAGGTGATTTTCTTAGGTTTTAATATTCTATTTAAATAATAGATAAATTTTGCATATTGCTTTTCTCCATATAATTCATATAGTTTTAATAAAAATCATTTTATTGATGCAACCATATGTCAGTCCAAAGGCTTAGAAACTCTAATACTTAGTATAGTCTTTTCATACAAATTATATTTTGTGTATAATTTTATTTGTTAATGAAAAGCCTTTCTACAACTTACATTGAACTTTGCTTCCCCTGGAGTTAAAAATAATATCAGAGTTTAAAATAATACCTTTATTTTTCATTTGAAATTAATGTGTTGTTCAGATTCATTAAGCAATTACATCTTTATTTTCTCAAAACACGACCTTTTCCATGCTGTCTCTAGCTTTGGATCTCTGTTAGCTTTATTTATGTGACGCTCTCAGTGTACCCAGAGCTTTCCCATAGAGTGAATTGTGTTGAACAAATAACACAGATTCCCTACCCTAAGGAGATTGGAGCCTGTAGGCAAATCACCTAATACAAGAGGGAGAATAAAGGCCAAGCACTGTGTGTGGGCTCGGGTTGTTGTTTCTGGAAAGATTATTGGCAAAGGTGTGTTTTTAGCCCAGTGACACATAATTGATGCAATGGTACAATGATTTATCATGCAAAGTGAGACATTAAACAATAAAACAGGCCATTAGGAAGCCACAAGTGAGTCATTACAGTAGGCAGTTCCATTTTAAGGATGGCTTCAACCTTGTAGCAGGGAGTGACAAACAAAGAAATGGCTTACCCTTCAGGAGATCTCAGCACGGCTTAGGCTAAGCTATATTTTAATGCCTTTACTGGGTCCCTGAAGGGATCACAAGAGGACAGAAAAACAAATACAGTCAGTTTTCCATCACTCTAGTGACAATACCATCTCCAATTTTAGTCCTCTAAGAGATCTCTGAAATTGTGTTTCTGAAATGGTCATTTATTAAAAGCTTAAGGCTCTGCTGATAAATAAACTGTGATGTTCTGTATTACTCCGCACAGGGCCGAGGGAGGCTGTGATTGTGCCGTGAGAGAGAGTCGGGAAGGTGTGGGCGGAGCAGGGGGACAAGGTGCCAGAGTTCAGGGCTGTGATTCAACAACGTGAGTAATGAAGTGACAGGCTGGAAGGCGACTTCATTATATGTGGTGCGGGGGATCCATCCATCTCTGGGAATTGAAGGCACAGCGAGAAGTCCGGCTGCATGTAATGGGAAAGGGAGTGGCAGGTTGTAGTTAAGCGGGTGGTCTGGGGAGTTAGAGAACCTTAAGTTTGACTCCTGGGCTCAGCCGCTTATTAGCTGAGAGGTTTGAGGCAGATTACTGAACTTCTCTGAGCCTCAATTGTCACAGCAGTAAAATGGGGATAAGAATAGTATCTTATTCTAAGAGTCTGTTGCAAATATTCTGTAAAAATAATTTGTACAGATTACGTAGCATAATGCCTGACAACCACCACGCTAATAAACACAACCATTCACTTCAGTGACCACCTGTTAAATGTGTTACATATCATCATATAAAATCCTCTTTTTTCTTGTCTAACAAATCCCCTAAAATGTCATGCTTACTTTGTTGAAGATAAAACTGAGGGCCAGTGAGGTTCAGCTACTAGGCAAAGGACATCAAGGTAAATGGAGTAGCCTAGAATCAAACCTAATTCTTTTAGCTACCACACTGGCTCTCTGCACTCCTCCACCTTGTGGGTAGGTTGAATCAACATTTAACATGGTCAGGCAGAAAGCAGTAGCTCAAGAGGGACACTGAAGTTAAAAAAAAAAATCTTCCTTGTAACCCCTGTGATCTGAGGACCGCGGCAGGGCACACTTTTAGTTAAGTGTCCTGGCCACTTGAAGTGATGACAAACTTGGAGGATGGGTTAGGGGCAGTAATTCACAGTGTCTGTTTCAGTGTGTAAGGTGGGAGGGTAAAATATTTGCCTTCTCTTCCTCAGATATGCCGAGAAGATCAGTTGAGGCAATACGTACGCAAATTATAAAATGCTATCCATTAATATAAGGCTAATGATAGTTATTGTGATGTAGATTCTATTGTTTCAATCAGTTTTTCTTTAGAATCAGAAATTTAAATCCACTTCAGTCTCTAGACCCTGCTTGGTTATACCAGGCAATTGGAAACTGATTTTTTAGGAAGATTACTTGCTTCTAAGGTGGTGGTATAAATGTCACTTAGAAGGTAATAGACTCTTTTGCTAGTTCCGATAATGTCTCAGAGTGTAGAGGATGGCTGGGGAGAGTTGGCACATGTGATTTCTAGTTGTGACTCTACTATTCGTTAACTGTGTTCATATTTATTGATGAACTAGTCAATGGATACTGTCTCCAAATTTGATTAAGATGTAGTTTTTGCATCAAAGCGGATAGTCTGGTAAAGAAGAAAAACCCATAAGCAAATAGCAAAAGCTGTCTCAGAATAGACATGAAGGAGTGTAGTCCATTTCAACTTAAAAGGATAGGTGAATTACCTGTCTGGGAAACAATAAAAAGATTTCAGTGGCACAATAACTTTCACACACATTTTCAAGTGCTTACTATATATCAGGGACTGAGGATATGGATAGGAAAAAATCCACAGCTATGCTTAACCTAAAGGATGTTACAGAAGAGAATCAGACATGTAAAAAGATGAATTTGCCACAGAGTAGGTTGGCCACAATAATAGAACTCCAGGCATTAGTTTCAGGGAAAAGAATCATTGGTTGCAATTAGTCTATTCTAATAATCTTAGTTGCATGCAACAGAAATTAACTATGGATAATTTAAGCAGGAAAGGAACTTATCAAGACTACATTAGGCAGCTCACTGAACTGACTGAAAACCAGGCTAACAAAATGGTCAAGAGTAAATGTAAACTAGATGCCCAAAACCAAATCTTGCCACTGACTCAGCCAGTTGGGAATATCTCTGCTATCACCATAGAAATCAGTGTGCCATCTGGAGCCACCACTGCCATTGCCACTGAATTCTGCCCAGGAGCCACTCTGGAATCCATGTCTTTGACAGGTGCATCTGATAAAATTTAGGTCACAGGCTTTCGCCCTACTTGCAAAAGGAGCTGGGAGAGTGAGTTTTTGTGTTTCTATAGTTGGAATAGATTCTGTTTCCCACTAATATTTATAAAGTAAGTGAAGGATTCTCCAAAAGTAGGAAGGGGATTCAGGTTCTGGTCAGCCAAAAATTCATGTTGCAGATAACAAAAGGCCATTGTTGCAGATAACAATAGGTGCTTTCCTGTACCTATTGGTAAGAAGCAAGTCGATTTCTCGGTCTCATTCCTTCCTTACTTATGCAAGACTATGTGTAAAGCCACCATTATGATCTACAATAATGGAATGAAAGAAAATCCCCCTTACCTACATCTCCAGAAGCTGTGTATTTTTCTTTATTTCTTTTCTAAGCCAGGCATAAGACATGCAATTACTCAAGCTCCCCAACTTGAAACGTGGTGCGGTACCAAAGAATTAATAAAGGAACTCAGGGTTCTTTTTGTTCCTTTTTTTGGAATGACTTTCCCCCATTTCTTTCTCTACCAATTTGGCCAACATACTTTATCTCAAGGAAATTACATTTGCCCATGGAGGTGTGTGCAGAAGCAGAATGACAAGAGTTTGATTCAGCCAGAATTAGATGGATATTGCAATTACTTGGGGAAAGGGCATTTCCCTAAATTCAGCTATGAATCTTCTACAGATCAAAACAAGGGTGACTTACAAGATGGTTCTCTTGCCTTAAAGCATATTGTATTTTGTGAACATATAGCAACCACTTATTAAGTAGTAAAATATTCTTTTTTGGCACTGAGGGAAACAAATACATTTTGAAGTTCGCTCTTTCATGTAGTCAGGGGGGAGAACGGATGAGCTGAGTTTTCTGAGAAAAGGAACAAGAGTGTTTTGAGTGTGTGTGAGAGAAACTGAAAAGGGAGTGTTGTGTATTTTTTTGCAGCTGAAAAGAATATTCAGCAAAGAAAGTCCATTTAGGGGTATAGAGTCTCCGTTCCTAGCCATGTTCTGCCAGGCTCACTGAGGTGCTCTTTCCTTGGGTTTCTGTTAGTATCCCGTGCTCTCCTCTGCCCCAGGATCCATCTCAGTTTTTAGTTTACTTGTTTGTTTCCCCAATGGCTGATAACCTCCTTCAGGTCAAAGACTATGTGTTGTTTCTTAATTTCTAGCTGTTACCATAGTTCTAGCATCTACTTAATCAGAAACCAAAATGTAGGAATGAACAAATGACTTGAACATAGAGATCGCAGTAGTATTATGGAATTAAAGTAGCTCTTTATTTTTGATTCTGAGTAAATATCTCAGTCAAATGGGTTTCTAGGACTTGCTCTTAGCCAGGAGTGCCGTAGGTATGGGTGATAAAGTATAGAAGAGAACAGACAGGGTACTTTTCTCTTGGCTCTTGAAACTAAGCAGAATGTACTTCCAGGGACAGGTATTTTAAAATTATATATAGCCCAAGGGGCAGAGTGGATGTACAAAATGCATTTTGGGCTCGAAGATTGGGAATAATCTAAATAAGCAAAGACATTAACATGTTTTAAAAGAAGTGCTGCCGATCAACCTAGATTTGAAGATATTTCTAGTTTTTATTTAAAATCTTGTCTAGTTACTGAAAGCTTTCCCTCTAAGATTAGGAAGAAGAAAAGGATGCCCACTCTCGCCACTGTTATTCAACATGGTACTGGAAGACCTAGCTAGAGAGATTAGGGTAAAAGAAATAAGTAAAAGGCATCCAAGTTGGAAGGGAGGAAGTGAAACTTACCCTATTTAAGATGACATGATCATATACGTAGAAAATACTCCCCTATCCCCCGCAACTACAACAAATCTAGTAGGGATAAGCAAATTCAGCATAGTGGTGGGATACAAAATCAATAAGCAAAAATCAGTAGTGTTTCTACACATTAGTAATGAACAGCTGAAGAGGAAAATAAGGAAAATTTTCCACTTACAATAGCAGCTAGAAGCAAATATCTGGTAAATTCAATCAAGGATACAAAGGACTTGTACATAGAAAACTACAAAACATTGCTAAAAGAAATCAAAGAAGACCTAAATGAATGGAAAGATAGCCCATGCTCATGCATTGGAAGACTAAATACTGCCAAGATGTCAATACTACCCAAAGCGATTTACAGATTCAATACAATCCCAATAAAAATTCCAACAACCTTATTTGCATAAATGGAAAAACCAATCATCAAGTTTATATGGAAAGGTAAGGGGTCCTAAAAAAACAAAACCGTCTTGAAAAAGAAGAATGAATTTGGAGGATTCACATTTCCTCATCTTTAAACTTATTACAAAGCTACGTTGTTCAAAACAGCATGGTACTGGCACAAGGACACATTTATAGACCAATGGCATAGAGTTGGGAGTTCAGAAATATACCCTCACCTCTATGGCTAATTAACTTTTGACAAGGGTGCCAAGTCCACTTGATTTGGAAAGAATAGTTTTTTCAACAAATGGTACTGGATATCCATATGCAAAGGAATGAAGAGTGATCCCTATCTCACACCATATAGAAAAAAAAATTCAAATTTGATCAAAGACCTATATATTAGAACTAAAACTATAAAACTCCTAGAAAAAAATGTAGGGAAGCTCCTTCAGGACCTTGTGTTAGGCAATGGTTGCCTAGACTTTGCACTAGAAACATGAGCAAAAAAAAGTAAAAATAGAAAAAGGGACATCATTAAAACTAAAATCTTTTGTGCATCATATGACTTTATTATAAAAGTAAAAAGACAACCTACAGAATGGGAGAAATATTTGGAAACCACATCTGATAAGGGTTTAATATCCAGAATTTATATATATATATATATAAAACTCCTTCAATGCAACAACCAAAAGACAAATAACTTAAAAATTGGTAAAAGACTTGAATAGACATTTCTCCTAAGAAGATATGCAAATGCCAAACAGTACATGAAAAGATGCTCCACATAAATAGCCATCAGGGAAATGCAAATCAAAACCACAATGAGATATCATATCATACCCACTCCCATGGCTACTATTAAAAAATGGAAAAGAAGAAGAAAAATGTGTATATTTTTTTACTGTAGCATTATTTATAACAGTACAAATTGCCATACAATATAATTTTCATCATTAGGAAAATGCCTAAATAATGGAATAAAATGTCATTTAAATTATTAAAAAATTTCTATTGACACAGGAAACTCATATGACACAATTTTAAATGGGAAAAAGATAAGAATTTATATCTATACACATATGTGTGTGTTTGTGTGCATGTGTATAATGTCAGTTATTTTCTTTTAACAAATCAATTTTATTGGTACATATTAATAAAGCATACAGTTCATTCAAAGTATACAATCAATAGTATTTGGTATAATGACATAATTGTGCATTCATCACTTCAATCACTATTAGAATATTTTCATTATTTCAATAATAATAATAATGATAGTAAGCAAAAAACAGACAAATAAAGAAGAAAATTCTTTACCTCTCAATCTCTCTCTGTTTCCCCTGGTGTACATAGCTGCTATGTCTTGATATACTTGCACAATTATTTATTAAGCAGTTTTATTGAGATATATTCACACACCATATGATCTATCCAAAGCGTATAGTCAATGGCTTTTAGTATAATCACTATGTTGTGCATTCATCACTCCCCAAAATTTTAGAATCATTTCATTACTCCAAAAAGAAAAACTCCACACCCTTTAGCATGTCTTTCCCAGCCCTACCTAACAACTAATCTAATTTCATCTTTATAAATTGATTTATATTTACATTATATATATATATTTTATATAAATGGAGTCATACAATATATTTAGTTCATAGTGGCGCAATCATACGGTATTTGTCCTTTTGTGTCTGGTTTGCTTCACTCAACGTAATGTCCTCCAGGTTCATCCATGTTGTCATATGCTTTATGACTTCATTTCTTCTTACAGCTGCATAATATTCCATCATGTGAATATGCCACAGTTTGTTTATCCATTTGTCAGTTGATGGACACCTGGGTTGTTTCCAATTTTTGGCAATTGTGAATAACATCGCTGTGAACATCGATGTGCAGATGTCTGTTTGTATCACTGCTCTCAGTTCTTCTGGGTATATACTCAGTAGTGGTATTACAGGGTCACATGGCAAATCTGTATTCAAATTCTTTAGGAACTGCCAAACAGTCCTCCATAGTGGCTCTGCCATTCTACATTCCCACCAACAGTTAATAACTGTTCCTATCTCTCCACATCCTCTCAACACTTGTAGTTCTCTGGCTTTTTAGTAGTGGCCATTCTGATAGATGTGAAATAATATCTCATTGTAGTTTTGATTTGGTTTCCCTAACAATTAATGACACTGAAAATTTTTTCATGTGGCTTTTTTTGCCATTTGTATTTCTTCTTTGGACAAATGTCTATTCAAGTCTTTCGCCCATTTTTTAATCAGGCCGTTTGTCTTTTTATTGTTATAGCATCTCTTTATATATCATGGATATTAAACCGTTATCGGACATGTGATTTCCAAATATTTTCTCTCATTGAGTCAGCTGCCTTTTCACCCTGTTGACAAAGTCCTGTGAGGTGCAAACAGGTTTAATTTTGAGGAAGCCCCATTTATCTATTTTTTCTTTTGTTGCTGTACCATTCTACATTCCCACCAACAGTGAATAAATGTTCCTCTTTCCACATCCTCTCCAACACTTGTAGGTCTCTATCTTTTTAAAAGTGGCCATTCTGATAGGTGTGAAATGATATCTCATTGTAGTTTTGATTTGCATTTCCCTAATCACTAGTGATGTTCAACATTTTTTGCTTCTAAGTTCATTACAGAGATTGGTCTGTATTTTTCTTTTCTTCTAGTTTCTTTATCTGGCTTTGATATTAGGTGATGTTGGCTCATAAAATGTGTTGTGTAATTTTACCTCCTCTTCATTTTTTTTGGAAGAGTTTAAACAGGTGTTAATTATTTTCGAGATGCTTGATAGAATTCACCGGTGAAGCCATCTGGTCCTGGACATTTCTTTGTTGGGAGATTTTTGATTATGGAGTCAATCTTTTAAAATGAGATTGGTTTGTTAAGTTCTTACATTTCTTGTAGAATCAATGTAGTTTGGTTGTGCATTTCTAGGAATTTGTTCATTTCATCTAGGTTGTCAATTTTGTTGGCATACATTTTCTCATAATATCCTCTTATGATCCTTTTTATTTCTTTGGGGTCAGTTGTAACTTCCTCCTTTTCATTTTTGACTGTATTTATTTGTATCTTCTCTGTTGTTTTCTTTGTTAAGCTAAGTAGGGGTTTGTCAATTTTATTGATCTTTTCAAAGAACCAGCTTTTGGGTGTTATTGATTTCCTCTATTTTATTTTTGTTTGTTCTCATTTTCATTTATTTCTGCTCTAATCTTTATTCTTTCTTTCTTTCTGCTTGCATTGAATTTGGTTTGCTGTTCTTTTTCTAGTGTCTCCAGTTGTCCAGTTAGAACTTTGATTTTAGCTCTTTATTCTTTTTTTAATGTAAGCGTTTAGGGCTTTAAATTTCCCTCTCAGGACTGCCTTTGCTGTATCCCTAAATTTTGATAAGCTGTGTTCTCATTTTCATTTGTCTCAATATGTTTACTGACTTTACTTCAGTTTCTTCTTTGACCCACTGATTATTTAGGAGTATGTTGTTTAGCCTCCACATATTTGCAAATTTACCTCTTTCCTGTCTATTTTTCCAGTTTCATTCTATTATGATCTGAGAAGGTGCTTTGTATAATTTCCATCATTTATTGAGAGCTGCATTATGACCTAACATGTGGTCTATCCTGGAGAATTATCCATGGCACTTAAGAAGAATGTCTAACCCGCTGAGTTTGGGTTCAACATTCTGTATATGTCTAACTCATTTATCATTATTGATAATGTTCTCTGTTTCCTTGTTGATCTTCTGTCTTGTTGTTCTATCTAATGATGTGAGTTGTGTGTTGAAGTCTCCAACAATTATTGTAGAGATGTCTATTTCTCCCTTCAGTTTTGCCAGAGTTTGCCTCATGTGTTTTGGGGCATCCTAGTTAGGGGCATAAATATTTATGACCATTATATCTTCCTGGTGGATTGTCCCTTTTATTAACATATTGGCCTTCTGTAATTCTTATAACTTTTTTTTGCATTGAAAGACTGTTTTTGTCCAATATTAGTATAGCTACTCCTGCTAATTTTTGGTTACTGTTAGCACAGAGTACCTTTTTCCAACCTTTCACTTTCAGCTGGCTTTTATCCCTGGGTCTAAGATGAGTCTCTTGTAAGCAGCATATGGTTGGTTCATGTTTTTTAATCCATTCTGTTATTATCCTATATCTATTTTTTTATTTTTTATTCCTTTTTTTCTTATTCTTCCTATATCTTTTGATTGGGCAGTTTAATCCATTCACATTCAATGATATTAGTGTAAATGCATTATTTATTCTGACCATTTTATTCTTTGGTTTCCCTATGTCATATCTTATTTTTGTCTGTCTTTTTACTGTCTTGGTTATCCTTTCTGTTATTATTTCTTCTCTACTCTCCTCCAAGCCTCTCTTTCCTTTCTTTATCTTTCAGGCTTTAAGGCTTCCTTTAATACTTAAAAGGTGGATTCTTTTTTACAAACTCTGTTAATTTCTGTTTGTGAATATATTATATTCACCTTCATTTTTGAAGGATAATTTTGCTGGATAAAGAATTCTCAGCTGGCAGTTTTTGTCTTTCAGTATCCTAACTGTATTATACCAATGTCTTCTAGCCTCCATGGTTTCTGATGAGAAATCCACACTAAGTCTTGCTGGGCATCCCATGTATGTGAAGGTTTGCTTCTCCTTTGCTGTTCTCAGAATTGTCTCTTTATCTTTAATATTTGACATTCTGAGTAGTATATATCTTGGGGTAGGTCTATTCAGATTTATTCTGTTTGGGGTACACTGCACTTCTTGGACATGTAAGTTCATTTCTTTCTTGAGAGTTTGGAATTTTTCAGCTATTATTTCCTCAAATACTCTTTCTGCCCCCTTTCCCTTCTAATCTCCTTCTGGAACTCCCATGACACGTATGTTGTTGTGTTTTATGTTGTCATTAAACTCCTTGAGACCCTACTCAATTTTTTCTATGCTTTTCTCTCTTCAATTTCAGCTGTTCTGTCTTTGGTATCACTTATTCTTTCTTCTATCATTTCAAATTTGCTATTGTATGCCTCTTATATGTTTTTTATCCCACCTATCATGTCTTTCCTTTCCATAAGCTCTCTTACTTTTCTATTCAGGTTTTCAAATTCTTTTTTTGTGCTTGCACAATATCTTCTTGATATTGTTTATCTCTTTGGCCATATTGTCCTTGAATTCATTAATTTGATTTTGGAAATTTGAGTGCATCTCATTAGTTTTCTCCAATCCTGTGTCTCTTCTGGGGCTTTGACATATTCCTTTTCTTGGGCCATGTCTTCCATTTTCTTATTATGGCTCATAACTTTTTGCTGATGTCTAAACATCTGATTAGGATCGTGAGTTTACTCAGATGCTCAATATCTCTCTTTCGGGATTCCGTGGTAGGAGACTGTGTGTTACTGCTGTTCTTTTTCTTGGTTTAACTTGGGTCTTTAGGATTGTCTCTGTTCGTTGCTTAAAACTGGGCTCTGAACCTAGTAATGAGTTGCAAACCCTCTTCCTAGATCCTTGGGGAGTGAGGCTATAAAGGCTAGAAAAAGCCTCTCTTACTTATTTGCTTTTAATTTCCTCACATGCACATCCTTGGTCTATCAGCAGATGGTGCTCTTTGGAAACCCTCTCAGTTCAATGCCTGGTTGGAGTGTGTTTGCTGCAACATGGACTAGATAAGTGTGCTTGAGGATTCTGCTTGGTAGCTAAGAGCCTTGTAATTCAAACTTTCTCAGAGACAGTTCTCTAACCTTTGCTGGCCCTCCCTTTTCCAGGATAGGGAATTATTCTACTCCCCTCTGTCCTCAACAATCAGTCCTTGTTAGTAGAGAGGGAGACTGAGAGAGTTGGATCTCTTTAATCCCTTGCTGGTTTTCAAGGTAAACATTGGTGCAGCCCCACCCAGCCTGGAAGGGCTTATTGGACACAGCTATGTCCCTTTCTCTCTGCTTTCCTGGGGAGGTGGATCCCTGGGGCCCCCTTTTTGTGTAGTTGCTGGCCCAGAGGCTTGAGTATTCAAAAGTGTCTTCAGTGTGGAGGAGGGTCCTGGCAATAGCAGCTGCCACTTTTAATTCACAATTTTGCTGTCTTTTCCTTTGTCCCTCTCTCTTTGGGGCTGTGTCCAGCCTTCCCTGTGTCTTAAACCCTAGAAGAGTTTTTTTGCAGGCCATTTCTGCCCGTCCTCTAGCTATTTTTCTGGGAGAGAAGAAAGTCCAGTGTCATTCTAGTCCACTATCTTCTTAGAAGCCACCTAATGTCATTTATATATAGAAAAATAATTAGAAAGTAATAGGTCAACATATTAGTGATGTTTGCCTCTTAGTTGTAGATTTACCTACTTTTTAACTTTTCTATTTCTTATATAATTTTCTTTAGGAATTTCTTCAAAGAGCATATATCTTCTTACAGGAAAGATACTTAAAAGTTAAAAAAAAACAGACAATGAGGCATATGTAAGAATTGTGTTAGAATTTAAAACTTTAGAAAGATTTCAGTCTTGGAAACAGACATATTTCCTCCAACCTCCCATGGCTCTTTCCAAATTATAATGTAGCTGTATTCACATCAAGGGAAGGGAGAATTAACATGCTCAGAAATGCAGTGTAATGTTGACAAATGACATCCATGAGAAGAACTTTTTTTTATTCTGCCTTTGACTTTTTGCTAAGTTGGAAAGTAGAATGCATTTTACTAAAAATATTTGGATGCCAGGAAAGGAAGAACTACATCAAGAAGTGTTTCAGTTTCCTAGGTTGATCAAAGAAAATACCATGAAATGAGTTGGGTTAAGCGATGGGAATTTATTCGCTCATGGTTTGAGGCCAGAAAAATGTCCAAATTAAGGCATCATTCAGGGGATGCTTTCAGGAAACGTCTGAGCTCCCGCTTACCACATGGGAGATCTGGGTTTGGTTCCTGGTGCCTCCTGGAGAGAACACGCAAGATAGCGAGCTGATGTGATAGGCTGGCATGACGAGCTGACGCAGTGAGCTGACGCAGTGATCTGATGCAGCAAGATGAAGAAACTAAGAGACACAGCAAGGAAACACAATGAGAGACCCAACAAAGCAGGGAGCAGAGGTGGCTCAGGGGATTAGGTGTCTCCCTCCCACATGGGAGGTCCTGGGTTTGGTTCCGGGTGCCTGCCTCCCCAAAAGAGAAGACCAGCACACAGCAAACAGACACAAGGAATGCAAACATTGAGGGGTGGGGAGAAATAATAAAATAAATCTTCAAAAGAAAAAAAAGGTGATGATTTCTTCTTGAAGACCTTCTGCCAGCAATCCTCTGACACATGGAAAGGCACATGGCAGCATCTGCTGGTCTTCCCCTTCTCTTTTGGGTTTTGCTGATTTCAGCTTCTTGTTTCTGTGGCTTTCTCTCTCTCTGAATTTCATTTTCTTTTAAAGGACTCCAGTAATAGGATTTAGACTCATCGTAATTGAGGTGGGTCACACCTTAACTGAACTAGCCTTATCAAAAAGTTCTACTTACAATGGGTTCACACCTATAGGAATGGATTAGATTTAAGAACATGTTTTTCTAGAGTACATACAGTTCCAAACCATCACAAGAAGATATGTAGACATTTCTATTGATTACCCAGAAAATTCACTCTGGGAGAGGTACAAATTTGAAGAACAGAGAAGAGGAAGTAAGCCAAAGCCTTGAGAAAAACAATAGGCTTTGCAATTTATAAAAAGAAAGAGAAAGACAAATGTGTTATAGGTATGACAGACTGGTAAACTTGACATCAATTTATGGCATAACTCGAGTAAATTGATAACATGATTTGGTTATAGAAAAAGGGCAATCACTCGATTTCAGGATATGTTCAAAGAGGACAAGGCATACGGGTTACTCTTGAATCCTTTTTGATAGATTATTAGAATTCTAGATTGAGTTATTTCTTTTTAATATCAAGGTTGTTATTAAGTTCAGCAAAACATTCAACAGTTTTTCCTGGTTTCCTGCTGACAAATGGGTAAAGGAAGAATGTGCGTTATGAGTTTTTACTCTGAAGGTAGTACAAGAATGCCCAGCCACCAAGCCCTGTGCTTGTCCTATCTCCTTCAAAAAGCTGGTCAACAATTGGGTAGGGACTGAAAAAGTATGTAAATGAAAACTGGGGATCACATAATAAATATCGGACTCAAGTTGACTTAGGTCAGTTGGAATAAACAGCCCAAACTAAGAAGGCTTCATTTAACATGAATAAAGTTAAATACAATACAATTATTTAGGTTGGAAAATAAGAACAGAGGGAAAGAGACATATCTGCATGGCTACTAACATAAAGAAAAGCTTATTTTTATACAAAAAACTCCTATAACCAGAGTGATGTAGCTATTAAAAATTCTAATGCCCTATTGCATTGCTTTACAAATTAATGTCAAGTCTAAGGTGGCTGATTGACTTGTCCTAAACTTTGCTTAGTAGTTCACACCATCTATGGTATGCAGTAGGTGCTTCATCAACAGCCAAGGGAGGCTGATCAGGGAATTTAAGAAAAAAAATTTAAAAACATCTCTGATGGAACTGAGGATATTTGGCTTATGGGAGAAATAGATTAATTTCGTATCATTCTAGCACGTGGTAGAAATTGGTTTAATGAGAAGGAATTCATTTCAGCAAGAGGAACTTTTAATTCTTAAAACTGCCTGAAATCAGGGTGAAAAGCCTTAAGAGGCAATGAATTCCTGTGGTTGTTAGTGCTCAGGTAGGTAACTGACAGACATACAGGTAGGTATTTTAACAAGAAAGGGAAAGTTGAATTGAATGGAAGTCTTGAGACTTTTCCTACTTTAAGGTCTTCTGAGCTAATAAATTCTTTTTGTGTTTACTTTTTAACTCCTAAGACTGACGTTTTTAAAATATATTTTTATTGAAGTATATCATTCATACATGAACATGCATAAACAATAAGTATATAGTAAAGATTGTGAATTTACAAAATAAACATGTAACATCATACAGGGGTCTCATACATCACCCCTCCATCAACACTTTGCATTGTTGTGAAACATTTGTTACAAACAAAGAGCATTGTCAAAATATTACTACTAACTATAGTCCCTCTAGTACATTTGGAGTATTTTCCCCCCAACCTACCCTATTTTTTAAAAATATATTTTTATTACAGAGGTTGTGAACTTACAAAACAATCATGCACATGTGTAGAATTCCCATATAACACCCCTTCACCAACACACCACACCGTGCTGTCACATTTGTTACAGATTATGAGATATATCATCAGACTATTACCACCAACCATAGTCCATAGCATACATTTGGCACACTTTTCTCACACACTTCCATTATCAACACAGTACATCTTCGGCATTGATGCAAGAATATTACAGTATTGCTGTTAAACACAGCGTATTATAGGTCACACCAATTGTAGTTTCCCCATGTAGTTTCTCCACATTCCCACATCCTCTCTAGCTCACAGAAGGACACTCTTGCATTTGTACCCTCAACCACAATTACCATCCACCCCTGGGTTCACTGTGTTATTCAGTCCCGAGATTATTCTTTAGCTTTCTTTCAGTTGACATTTACTTCCCCAGACTACCCTTTTCAGCCACAATCCCATTCATAAACCAGCTTCTACTCACTATAATGTGTTACTATCAACTCTATCCATTTTCACACTTTTACAGTCAAGTTAAACGACTAACTTTTAATGTCTCAAAGTCATGCTTCTATTACAAGATGTCTCAGTGAAGATAGTAAAAAGGATCCATTGGGAGGAGACTAGAAGCATGTGGCTTGCTGTACTTTCATGGGTGTTAGCTGAGATTGACTTTTACAATGACATATAGATGTGTCAAATTATATCTCTATGATTGTTGCTTTATACTGTATATCATCCTTCTTCAACATGTTCAGTCTTTCTTTTAACTCCCTTTGGAATTAGCTTTAACAATGAATAAAAACCTTAAATCTTTAAAGTTTACTATGCTTTTAAAAAGCTGATGGCAGACAGATTGTTCGTGCAAACTTAGTCTAGGACTGTATGGAACATTCTTTGGCAATTTTACAATATTTATTAATACTAAAATTATATCCACACTTACTGTCTACTCTTTTGGGGGCATACTTATGGTCACTTTTTTTTTTTTTTTTTTAACTTATGGTCACTTTATATGCTTTATCTCATTTAGTCTTCACAGCAATCTTGTAAGGTAGATAATGCTTCCATTTTATGGATGGGGTGACTAAGGTTCAGAGAGATTAAGTTACTTTTCTATGGTGATTCCAAGCAAAGACTTTTAGCACAACCTCAGATCATCATAGCGTAGAGAGATTTATTTTGAATGCATAAGGTCAATTCTACTCTTCCACTCCTCTGCCCAGAAGCAGGCACTTCAGGAATTCCCTGTTTTTACTTGATTTTAAAAGGCAATCATTTTTCACCTGCTACATAATAATAATAAAAAAAAAAAATCAGGCTCTGGTTTTCCTCTAATTATTCCCTCTACCAGCCCACCCTACTCAAAAGTTTTAATTCTGAACATCTAGGGCTGCTTCCAAAGACTAAAGTTTTGTTACAATTTTGTACTCAGTTGAGTCTAAGTTCTGTCATGTTCTTAAATGTGATCTTCCCAGTAACCCAGAAAAGTCAGCAAGCCTCACCCCAACACCCAATCAACTGGGACCATTCATGGGGCCCGCAATGCATGGAGTCCTAACCTGGTTCCCAGGGAGAGTAACCAAACAAGAGAAGATTGCCAGCCCCCTGAAACACACAGTGACATAAGAACGCCACGTTCAGAGGGATAAACGGAGGAGGGACTGATTAATCTAACTGTAAGGAGCCAACCAGCTCCTTCTTTTGTATTTCTATGGGAAGCTGACTACCATTGCAGAGCCTATTATTAAATGTTTTTTTTCAGTGCAAATGTTATAAAAGATATTCTGCAGTTGGAGAAGATTCCCCACCTTTTTATTCCTTCTAGCCATGCAGGATTAGTCGATTTCAGCAACAAGGAGCACACACAATATCATCAACTGCCGTTGATTGCCTCTCTCCCGTGTTCACTACTCAGACCACTGGAGGCAGCGAGTTTACTTAGCAGGATAGGTTAATTCAGTCAAGTATCTAAATGCACAGCCAAGCTATTGAGATAAGGCTGTGACGTATCTGAAACAATTTTCTACACTCTTTTTGTTTATATGAATGAATTTACTTTCCTCATAGATAAATCCTTTGGGAGACATTCTCGTTGGATGCCCTTTTGGAAAGGCACCAGAGAGAGATCTTTTTGCAGTTGAACCCGGGACCTCGTACATGGGAAGCATGCACTCAACCAACGGAGATACACCTGCTCCCCTAAAACATTAGTTCTTTATTGGTTTGGGGACTGTTTTAAAAAATGCATTAGGACAGACCCCACCGCCCCATCTCTCTCTCTCTCTTTCTCTCCTTCTCTCAACTATATGCTTCTCACTCTCATGCCATTCTTCAGTTAAAATAGAATCTGGTGTGAATACATAGCTCCTAAAACCACAGGATGGGAGAGACACTGTCAATGTCATAATTTATTAGGGAGGCTGATGGTAAAGAAATTATTTTGGTGCATGGGTGCTCTGAATTTCAGTCAGAAGTCCCAAGCTAAAAGCACCAGGCTTCTTCAGGGACATTATTATGTGATTGGATGCAGGGTTTGGCAGAAATCACTTTTCGGCTCAGACATGGGATGGCGACAGAGTCTCATTAAGGTAATTTTATTTGCAGGGCAGCCGGGTTTCCTGTGCTGTGAGCTGGGTGCTTGTTCAGCTGCCTTGGCTCTGGTGGGTTTGCGGCACAGCGTATTTTTGTTTCCAAACCATTTTGGCCCTGGAAGGATGTCTGGCCTCGTTTCACTTTCATAACTCTGATGAAAGCCACAGAAGTTTCCAGGGAGCTAGAGCAGACAACTTGTGGGGCCTGTGATCACACAGTGTGAATGGCTCCTGGAGGTGGGTTCTAATGTGGAAAGAGCCCCCTTCAGAACCCGGAGGAATTTTACCTTTGCAGAGGAAGGGCCCTGTGGCATTGACCTCTGTGCCACACCCCCGAGGTGGGACTTTTAGTCAAATATCGTACATCTGATGCTTTTTGACCTGGTGTTGAGGTAGAGAAGGGGTCTTATTCTACCCCCTTTCCTCTGCTGGGATGGTCTGTGTTAGAGCTGATCACAAGGGATACGAGAAGAAGGAAAAAGAGTCCAGATTACACTTTGGGGCTGCCACTCTTGTTTCTGTTCTATTTGTGCACTCAAGTCCAATGTACGTAACCGTTACAGGTCAACAGCACACCTGTTCTGTCACATAAGCCTCATAACGTGAATGAAGGAGGTAGAGAGATGCTGCTTTGCCCGTTTCCTAAAGAAGGCTTAGAGGAGCTAAATGATACATGCGGGTCGCAGGCAGCTTGGAAGGGCTAGAGCGGACATAAACCCAAATCTGACAAGGAGTCAGTGTTTGTTTGCCCACTTAGGAATAGTCCTAATAGAAATTAATATCTTTAATTATGCTAATCCTCAGAAATTCTTGACTTAGTCGTGATATAAACATTGTGTCACATTCAGAAAACAATTACAGATTAGATTTTTCCCAGGTCACAAGCAGATACCGATATTGCTGTGAAATCAAATCATATTTGCATTTTAGAAATGAAAATTAAAAATTCTCTCAGAATTTTGGTAGCAGGCAAAAATCCTATTTTATTCTGGCTGGGGCTGTACTGAAGGTGCTGCAAATGAAAGGGGCTGGTATCCCCTAAGCTAAGAAAGCAGGAGCTGAAAAGGCCCTCAGACAGCCCTGCTTTCACAAGGCAGGGTTAGCCATTTGTGGCACCTGATGTATTTGCATTTCAGGACTGTGAAAATGCTCTTGTTTTTACATACACAGGCCATGAAGTAGTACCAGAGCTTGTCCCCAACTCAACTCAGACCAATAGGTCGTGTTTACCAAGTGCACGCTATGACCAGGCACTCTACTAAGTGCTTTGCTTCTGTTATTTTGTCATTTACTAGTTGTTACCAGGCAGCTTGCCAGCTTCCCTTAGCCCTCTGAGGAATCTGAGGCCCATTGAGTAAGACAGTCGGGCAGTTAACTGAGGAACAGGGATTGGAATACCGGCCTAACTCAAAAGCCCATGTTTGTCACTTAAATCTCTCACAGCCGCCGCCCCAGACATCTGGCAAAATCTGCTCCTAAAAGCTGTCCTCATTCTTCTTAGACCAGAGCTTCTTAAGCACTGAAATTACAGGAAGTAAGGGAGACAGGAACCTCCCACTCTGATTTCCCCTCCCTCCGTGGTGGCAAAACTCAGGTTCCACTTGGGAAGTATTTGAAATTTCAGATCTTTAAATTTGTTTTAGTGCAAGTTTGGTGAAATAGGAACTTTAAACAATTATCGCTATCTTTCAAGCCAGAAAAAAAAAAAAAAAAAAAAAAAAAAAAAGAAAAAAGAAAAAGGAAATAGGAAAAAAGGAAAGAGAAAGAAAAATAAGCATTTGCTTCAGTGGATAGACATTCAAAGGCTAAATTTTTTCTCTTACCCTGAAAGATATATATAATTGTCTCAATTTTCCACTTCTCTTTCCATGTGTAGACATGGCCTCATTCTTTGAGAGCTTTTTCTACCAATATGGTTCCAATATATTTGAAGTTTTCAATTGTCTCAAGTAGAATGTAATAAGATCTGTTTTCTGAGGGGCCTTTTGTAAATGTATTTTAAAAGAATCATTAAAATATGCATACTTGACTTGGCAGCGCTAGCAAATAGTCACATCCCTTCAATGGTAGTTGCTTTGTGGGATGATAGAAACTGTACAGGAAGTTAAGACTACAACGAACCCAAGCTTTACCATGAAATACCAGTGTAAACGCCGTTCTTTTCTCTCTCTCTCTCTACCTCTCAAAAAATTAGGCTCCATTTTGAGCTACTTCCCACTTGATATTTTTAAAATATAATTATCTAGATTTTTCTTAGACACTCAAAATACAGCTTCCATTTTTGTAGATTTTTAAGGTTGACAAATTAAAACAGCATATTTTAGAAATGATTTCTCAGCAGCTGAGATTGTTTTTCTGTGACATTTTGCTCAAAACAATTCCCATAGTCGGATCATCAACCAGAAAATCAGGACTGATATGGAGAAAGCTACAGCCAGATGGGGACCGCAGTTGGGTGGCAAAGTGTTTGGGAATATAAAGAAGTAGTCTGTAAATTTCATAATGGGGGAATTGGATGAACAGTTCAAATTTATGATCTCAGCCCTGTGATTGAGCCAAAGGCATTTCTTGGCATTTGAGTCTTAGTACATCTTCCTTGTTGAACCAGATTTCCTGACTTCAGGGAACCCAGCTGGTGGACAGGAAAAGTGATAGTAATTGTCACGGTTATAGTCTGCTACTAACTCCTCATTACTAACTTAGCTTGAAGAGTTAGAAGTCTGCTTTTATCTAGAGGTTACCCTAACATCCAGAAAGCAATATAAAACTATATTTCTGTATATCCTTATATGCATAATATTTTCAAAGATTCATATATTCATGCTTACAGATTTTAGATAATAGAGCTCCAACATAGAGCCAAGAAAAGAAGCCTTTTCCAGGAGCAGTGGTTGCCTTTTGGAAAATCTGGTAAAAAGTGTTCTTGTGTCTTTTTTCTTCTTTTTTCAGAATGTCATAAGCAAGACTGGGAAATGCAAAGCAGAGAGAGATGGGTTTGCATCCTGCCTTTGAAAGGTAGTAGCATTGGTTTTCAGTGAGGCCCAAAACTTGCCTAGAAGGTGGTAATAAAATATCCACTCCCCTTTCTCAAAATGTATTATTGAGTCTGACAGAGGAGAGCATGTAAAGAAATGATCATTCTGTCCTGCCCTCTCATTTCCTTCGTAGTGGCTGTCCATCTATTCATTCATTCATTTATTTATTCATTTGACAATTGATTGCAATTCAGCCCAGCATAGTGCTAAATGCTGGGGCGAAATAGTGAACAAGATTGAAATAGTGAACAAGATTGAAATAGTTCCCTTCCCCGTGGAGTTAGATGGAAGATATAGATAATTAAAGGGGCAGTTACTGTAAAGTATGCCAAATCCATGCTAAAATCGACTAGAGTGATGAGGATACATGTAGCGAGGGCATGCATTCACACTGTAGGGGAGTGGTCACGAGGAGTCCCTGTGTAGGTGACATCTTTCCTGAAACCTGAGGACTTGGTCAGGCAAAGAGAGACGTGCTTTATTAAGGTGGGGTATTGTCTCCCCTCAAACGTTTGTCTAAATGTGATATGCAGGAAATAGAAGAATGTTCCAGAAGCATCCCACATCAGGGTCAGCTTATCTCCATCAAGAGATACACTTCCACCTTGAGGCATTTGTTGTTATGTATTTAGGAACATTGAGACACACCAGTTGAGTCCACACAGTCTCACTGTGAAATCTAGCTTTCAGGTAAGAGGCAATAGGCACTAGGTTTCAGTGTTTTTTTCAAACAAGGTGAAAACCAGTGCTTTTTTTTGTATTGAACATTACATCAGCTATCCAGCCACACAAAAGGATAAATAAGTACTTATTGGAATCATTTAATGTGAAAAAATCACTTAATAGTCCCATAGCAAAATCTCAGAAACTTTGCTGAATATGTTGTAAATTATAATGGCAAATTTTATGGCTAAACTTAACCTCCTATCTCAGTAAGTGTTCATTAAAATGTTACTAAATGGCTTCATGGAAACTGTATTTGTTTCAGTCCTATTTAATAAGCCTGTGTAAGCTTCTGTTAAGCACGAGGCATTTTGCCTTTCTCTGTAACTCTGCCACTTTTCTGGATCATTTAGAAGTTTATATGTCTGGGCATGAGGATCTCTTCATTCAGATTGCCTCAGAATAAAAGAATTAAGGTCATCACAGAAAGTTGGGAAAATAAGAGAAATTACCTATATTCCTGTTATCTAGTTATAACCATTGTTAACATTCTGTTCTCTTGCTTTCTTTTAACCCATATTTTTACTATCAATTGGGATTCTAATAAATCTATTATTTACCCATCTGCTTTTCCCACCTAATATGTTTTAAGTATTGCCCCAGTATTTACCGTTTCTTCAGGAATGTGATTTTCAGTAGTTGAAACCACCATATGGGTTAAGTTATTTAGACAATCCTGTGTTTTGTGGCATTGCATTAATTAGGGCAGAGGCTAAGCAGCCCCAAACTGTAGTAATTCAGAGAAGGTAGAAGTTCATTGCTCTCTCATAATAAAGCACAGAGATGATCAGGTGGTCTGAGCTGATGGCTGTGCTCTGTGAAGTCTCCTAGAAGCCCAAATTCCTTCTATATTGTCTCTCTGCTATTTCCAACAGTGTAACCCTCTTCTGTGTGGCTAGAATCGTTTTATGAGCACTGTGTCCCTGTCCTTGAAATGAAAGGGAAGCTGCTTCCTTATAAACCTATCAGGAGACGGGTGGTTTTACTAAAATATAAAGGAGAGAACAGGTAGGTGATGGCCTGGGATGGGGAGGTGGGTAGCATTTAATAACACCTGTCACAGACATCTAGGTGGATTTTTTTCCCAATTTTTCTATTACAAATAAACTCACTTCCTTGTATATCAGTATTAATGTTTATATTTGATAATTGACTTGAGATGAATATGGAATTTAGATAAAATATATGCATAGTGTTATAGCTTGCTTGATTGCTTTAGCTTTCCAGAAAGTTTCCAGCCTGGTTATTCTCTTTTATCATAATCTTTGGTTTAAAATGATATCTTATCATGGAATTCATCTGCATTTCTTTCATTACTAGTAAGCTTGGGTACCTTTCAGTATTAATGACCATTGATATGGATTTTGTAAATTGTCTATTTATGTCCTTGGACAATTTTTTTTTTTATAATTATTTTTTTCTGATCTGTCAAATTCTAAATACTTTTTGTCATACATATGGCATCTGTTTTTCCCAGTCTATCATTTTCCTTTTAATTGTGCTTTTTCTTAACATACAGATTTTTTTTTCATTTTTATATAGTTAAATCTATCCATATTTTCTTGATATAATTTTATTTCCTTGTTTAGTAAAACTTTTATCATCCTGAGCAGAAATGAATAAATGCCATTTTTTTCGTTGATTGTTCTTTAGCTTTATTTGCTACAGTTATGTTTGGAATTCAAATGTGGTTGAGAACCAACAAAATTTTTTCTTAATCATATTTTTCATTGAATTACTCAACAAATATTTTTATTGGTTGTTGAGTAGATGCCAAGTATTATGCTAAATAGTGCATACCAAAGACCTAAGATGGAGCTTGAATACTCAGCATGGTTATTAATAAATTTCATTTTCCTCTAAGAGTTTGAAAATGCCATTTTTACTATATTTAAATCCTTATATATTTTGGGTCTGTTTTTGGCATTCTGTTCCATAAAATTCTGTTACTTTTAACTCTATTATCTGTCTTAATTAGGGTTGGGAGCAAAATGTTCTAATGAATACAAAAATGAAACAAAACTCAAGACTTAATAAAAAACATCTGGCCTAAATTGCTGGTTTGTTGTGATAATGCTAATATTATTCTGTTTCATAGTTCTGAGGATGTGGTTAATAACAAACTGGAAAAGTAGGTATTATTATTTTTTGTTAAATATATTTTAATATTCAATATTAGGATAGCTGTTTTCTATTGATAGGATCAGGTTTGACAATGCAGTCCTTGAATTATTGTCAAATATGATTATGTAGTTATCTTTTTCAGTGGTCTTAGAATTTTTAATATATATATATGTATCTTACATAGACTCACTATTTACAAATACTTGATTTTTAAAAATTAAGTTTGGATACATAATTTCAACATCATAATTATAACTTTTGCCAAGGTTTTTGTTTATATCTCTGTTATTTGTCCAAGTATTTCTGTTTGTTGTCAGCTTTCATCTACTGTCATCATTGACTGTGTTCTATGTATTACATTGCCACCACTTAATTTTCAATCATCACTACAAAGGCTATAGTCTCATAAAAATAAAACACCACTAATTACAATTTGATCTAAATAATCTTAGCTAGCTAGATATTTTTTTTTTAAAGGAGGTACGGGGATTGAACCCAGGACCTCGTACTTGGGAAGCAGGCGCTCAACCACTGAGCTACATCTACTCCCCTAGATATTCTTTTTTTTAAAATATATTTTTAATTTATTTTTAAAAGACACTTAGATTACATAAAATGCTACATAAAAAAAATGTAAGAGATTCCCATATGCTCTACTCTCCACATCTCCCACTTTTCCATACAATAACAACTTCTTTTATTAGTGTGGTACATTCATTGCAATTGGTAAATACATTTTGGAGCATTGCCACTAAGTGTGGATTATACTTTACATTGTAGGTTACACTCTCTCCCACTCAATTCTGTAGGTTATAGCAGGATATATAGTGGCCTGTATTTGTCGTTGCAATGTCATTCAGGACAATTGCAAGTCCTGAAAATACACCTCTTTTCCCCTCTCCTTGCCTTCAGCAACTCCAGTGGCCACTGTCTCCAAATCCATGATATAATTTCTTTCATTGCTAGAATCACAATAAGTCTATAGTAGAATACCATTAAGTCCAATCTAGTCCATATTTTATTCCCCAATCCTGAGGATTCTGGGATGGTGATGGCCACGCCACCTCTAATTGAGAGGGAGCTTCAATCCTGTATGGCTGATGGATGGAACTCTTATTGCTTGCAGTTGTAGACTCTGTCGGTTCCTTGGTGTGGTTGTTGTCCATCCTCACCTCCCTGTTAGTTGTCCTGGGTGAGTCCAATGAACTGGAGAGTAGGTGTTGCAACTCTGCTGAGGCTCAGGGCCCAGCTGGCACATGGACAGCCCAGAGATTCAAGTCTCTTGGACATACACCTACCAACCCAGCACCAACTATAGGTTCAAATAAAAGGGACAGAAGAGGCATATGTAGAGAAGTCACATCTGAGTCCAACTCTGTCACACTCGGGAGCACAAACTCCAAAGTAGGGCCTACTGGCAAGGCACCAAACTCTGGAGCTATCTACCATAATTGTAGGATCTGGGTGTCTCCAGAGCCCTCAGGAGCCCCTCTG